>CM070042.1:50980224-50990375 GCA_036250615.1 Ptychadena robeensis
TACGCATATGAGCTGTGTAACAATAATGCAGGTACGCAGAGCTAGGTTTTGGCCCCTTTATGTACCAGAGGGCCACTTATGTGCACCCCTGCATATAAAGTTGTTTGACCAGCTTTGTATAAATGTAAAAACAGAGGTCCGCAAACTTTTTAAAAGGGGAGTTCACAGCCCCTTAGAATGTCAGAGAGCCGAACTATAAAAACATAAAATCATAAAAATTCTGCAAATGTGCACTGCTCGTATCTTCTTTATAGTGCAAAATTTTTTGAAGAAAGATGGGAAGTGTGATTTTGCTACCCTAGTTTGAGTATTGTATGCTTTCTCTAACTTTGAACCCCCAGATCTCCAACACTCCTAGAACTCCAATATTTTTGGGGGGTTAGTCATTTACCACTGAGAATACTTACCCTGCAAATTTCATACCCCTAACTGCAACCATTCAGAATTATGTTATTGTTTCCATGTCATTCAATGGACAAAATATGTACACAATAAAAACTGGAACATTTGCGTCAAAAGCGCACAGTGAACACATCACATAAATATCAATGTAGTGCCACAGTTGGTATGGCATCACAGTCATGATGCATCCATTAAAAATCAGTTAGTGAATGCATCAGCACATAGGCTATAAGGGGGCGCGTTATCACCCCACTACCATAACACCCCCCTTAACACAGGCAAAACCACACATTGCATGTGATGGACATGTTTGTTTTTTGACATGTGTAGTTTATACTTTATTAACAACGGATAAGTGACATGAATTTTAAATATGTGAACAATATGCTATGAAAATGATGGTCTCATTCACTTAAAAAAGGAAATAATTTAGTGCAGGGCTTATCTGCTAAAGTGTCATAGATAGGCTTTGTGCTGTCCAACCCCGTATGTCCAAACTTTTCTCCAGGGTCCCCCTTTTTTAAACAAGAAGATAATTGAACTCTCCCATTTAAAAGACACAGGTTCAGAATTAGGGCCATTTCAGACTAGCCATATTTGTGTTGCAGAAACATTAATCATTCAAGCAGAGACACACTTTACATGCACTCTACTTATTGTCTTCAGTCCAGTTTGTAAAGTTTGGGATATTGGATCAGCTCACCCAGGGAGGAAGGCAGGAGGAACAGGGGGCCACTGCATAGTAGACAGGTATTCGTTGAAAAGGTGAATAGCCTGAAGGTGTCAGGCAGTGAAGTAGTGGTATGGGCTTCCCAGGTTTCCTCCGTGCGTGTCTCACTGGGTGAGCTGATCCAATATCCCAAACTTTACAAACTGGACCCAACCACACCTCCTGATAAAAATTCTCTAGAAACGCGCGTCGAGGTTGTGGGGACGCTTCCTTTCTCATTGAATGGGTATTTGATAAAACTCAGCCAACCCAGCGATAAACTGATCCGGATCGCCTAATCATACCTTGTAGGATGGAAATTAAAGACTCTTTTACTGAACACATGGACTATTTTGGACTATTTTACTGATGCGGTATTCGGACATCAGATGATATTGACATTGTTGTCTTGATTTATCATTTCTTTGATCCCATTTATCCTTTTGATTTAAAATCCCCATTTGGGGTAATGTTGATGAGCCGGGGTGGCCTCTCTGAAAGTCCCCTTGCCCTCTAAGCAAAGGAAAAAAACCTGATGGACGGCTGGCCCGAATTACCTTCGGACTCGCTGCTCATCTAACTCCTATTATTGATCTTTTTTTAATTAAGTCAACAGCTTGTCAACCGGAGCTTTGTATTTCAGCTTGACTTACATACACAGCTCCGACTGTACATAGGCAATGCTCTGTCTATGTAGAGCATTGCTTCATATGGCAGCGTGGAGGACGAGGAAGCTTACACCCGTCCCAGGTTTTTTTAAACATATTTTTTGCCTCAAATAAGATGCTCCGGTGGATTGTGCTTATAGGGCAAAACAGATTATTTTGCAGATTAAAAACAGACAGGTGATACATAAATGTGGAATAAGAACACAAAGTGCTGCAAAGTTATGTTAATGTAAAACATTAAACAACGCACTCACAATAATAAAGGTATAATGCAGGAATACTGATCACCTACAGGGATAGGGGTTTCTGTGTGTGTGTCCAGCTGTTTGGATACCTTGATGACATCACAGGATGCGTCAGCAGGGTGGTTTCTCTTTAGAGTCGCACTCAGTGTTCAGTAGGATCAATAAGACATTTTGGGCAGCAACCATTTGTCAACCATACAATCTGTATTTTACAGGTTTCTTCGCACTCCCCCTCTATATCAGGAGCTGAACACTTCCACACATAGTCATCACCCACCCCTCATACTGACCTATTTTGTTCTGAGAGTTTCACCTGGCCACATTTACCACCTAAGGACTAGTGATGAGCGGCATAGGCAACATTCGTATTCGCGGCATGCCACAAATTTTATGGAAAACATTCGGAAAATATTCGCATTCGGCAATATTTGGGGTTTTTTTTATTACGAATATCGGCAGTTTTTATTGCGAATTTCGCGCGCGCAATATATGTTTAACATGGTGCGAATTTTTATGCGAATTTTCAAAAGTGACGATTTTCGCAATATTCGCATCACCCCAATATTCAATTAAAAAACTGTTAATGGTGTTGCTAAGCTCTTGCTGCAGCCTTTCCATTCGTCCATTTGCATTGAGAGGCATGTGTAATGGATAAAAAATACAGAATATCCGGAATTGCGAATATTCGGCAATATATTCACCATCTTTGCGAATTTCCAAATTGCAGATATTCGCGATTAATATTCGGATTCCGAATATTCGCGATCATCACTACTAAGGACATCATTCCTAAGGACGATATATTATAATTTTCTTTTTACGACACACATATGTGAACCAGCCCAGTGAATATTTTGTAGTATGTATAAACTATGTAGTAATCTGTAACATGTCACTTATGTTAACTGCCACATTATAAATGCAGGAGCAGCAGTGAAAACTGCTAGTTAACTGTATGATTTGGAAAAAACTTCCCAGTGACCCAGTCACGCATCACAACCATTGTTTTTAAATGGGTGCGTTACTGCCTCGTTGGGTGATTCTATGCCCTAACCGCAGCCCAAGCGTTCTCTTGGGTGTGATGGATGTGTAAAAAGAAGTCTTGCTATATATGGTAATGTAATAAATTGCCGCTAAAAATCACACCCATATTTAAATCTAAAGCTAGCCATACACGTTCCGATTCCATGTCCGATCGATCACCCATCCGATCGATTCCGGCGATCTCCGTGGGAATCGGAGCTCCGATCAATCGGCCAATTAAGAGTATCCGATCGCTGCATACCACCTTGTCCAACAGATTCCGGGACGATTCCGTGTCCGATCGCTTATTTCACACATGGCAACTCCCCCTGATGTGTGCTGAATCGGATCAGAAAGACCAACATGTTGGTTCTCTGTCCGATCCGATTCTGGGCCCCTGATCAATCCGACGTGATCGATCGGACAAGGTGGGCTGCACGCGATTCTGGCACGATCGTTTCGCGTGCACGCGCCCGGAATCGATCGTACCGGAATCAGATGGGAATCTGTATGGGGGCCTTAAGAGATTAATACATGGTCTTGTATCTCCCTCATTGAATTACTGACACAAATAATTCATGTTTAATATATAAAGGTGCAATTTTTAGAAGGTGCTGCGGACCTATATTTTGAGGTTTCCTATGCAGGTATGTATATATATATATATATATATATATATATATATATATATTATTATCATTTATTCATGTAGCACCAACATATTAACGACAACACAAGATAACACACAGGTAAAGGATATGACACAGGAGGAGTAGAGGACCCTGTCTGATCGGGCTTACAATCTAATAGGTTGGGGAACAGAGTATACAGTAGGTGGGGGGATGGGACTGGCATGGTGGTGATGTTATGAATGAGAAGATGGGCCGGCCAGAGTGAAGAGGTGGTTTTCAGTTTTTTTTTTTACATACATATTTTTTATTATTAGCATATATGCTGATTCTTATTGTAAAATGCTGACATCTCCATTTTTAGATTTTTTGTTAGATTAACCTTCTGAGCGTTCTCCCCGAATTAACTCGGGCTCATCATGCATCATGAAACTCAGCCCGAGTTAGCCGGAGGAACGCCCGAGGTCTCGCCGTCTTCTGACGTCCGCCCCCGATCGCTTCACCGGTGACGCGAAGGGGGCGGGGGTAGGTGGCGCCATAGACCTCCGTCAAACTGGAGGGGCGTTGCCTTTCTTCAGCAGAAGTCCGGCGTCTCCAGCGACACCGGACTTTTGTTTGCATCCCTGAGCTGAGCTGGCAATCACGGCGGAGCACATTGTGCTCCGCCGCGATTGCCCGTGGCACGGTTATAAAAAAAACGTGCCACGTGGCAAACGCTCAGAGGGTTAATGGAAAGTTATTTAGAGATAACTAGCGAGGGCAATCTTAAGAGGTATTTTGTATTTCTTGATAGTCTAGAAACACCTGCTGCTTTGGAATGAATTAAGTGTATTTGCCGTGCTAACGTTATCATATTTCATTCCAGTGCGGTGCTAAGCCTTAACTATCTAGAAGCAGTCAATAATAAAAAATAGGGAGGATTCACTCCCATTCACAATTAATTGTGGCTAGAATGAGAGAGGTTTACTTGGTGATAAGAATCTTCGAGCAAAGTAACCCACTAGATCTTAAAATTCATTTTTTCCGATACTAAAAACTTAATCGAAGCAGTTGGACCGTTTTTAGCACCACCTGACTAAAATGAAAAGATCTCTGTTATCTACTTGGATGTTTTAGATGTTGTGTATTGTAGTCCATGAATTACCAGATTGCACAGAATTCCATTCCTTACCAACATAGCTTTAAATAGAAATCAATACATTCACAGAAAACCTTCTTCAAGATAGTTTTGTCCTTTCTCGATGGCTATACACAAGGATACGATGTTCTCAATGAATTTCTCGGAAAGCAGAACTCTTCTCGAAGTGAAGAGGTGGATATTTATTGAAGAATTCACAATCATCAGGGTTATAAAAAGGCTCAAATTCTTCAAAGGGAAGAGAAGGTAGGAAGGGAGGGGAGCATAAGGTAATAAAAGGGGTCTCACAATGGCATTCCTAAATATTCACATTTATGTACAGTATACTTATGTAAGCATCTTGTTAACAGCTTCTACTGTGTGGAATATTTAGACCCCACAAACGTCCCATATGTTAGTAAAGCATCGCTGAGACCTTCAATAAAAAGAGATATAACATACTTTTCAAACTATAAGACACACTTTTTACCATTAAAATCAATGGGGAAATGTCTGAGTAGGGTCTGAATGTAAACACTTTTTTTTTAACTCTGCATCCCAGCTAAGCCACATGGCCACTGCCAAAAGGGAGATTTTAGCTATATAAGCACTAGCAGTACCCATTCTCTGTACACACTGACCAGCCAGCTCGGTGAATTGAGGCATTTTAGATAGCGGAAGTTGTGTATTTTCATTAACATTCTGCATTGCAATAAAAAATGAGGTTACTCACCACTCCTCCCATATGTAAATCGGTTTCTCGTGGGTAAGTTGTTAGTGCCAGATTGTAATATTTGTCTCTACATACGTTAATCAGTGTGTTCAGAGAATGAGTACTGCTAGTGTATAGAAACATGCCCTGACACTCTGCTGGAACAAAGACCTTCCTCTTGCCACTGGTCTTTTGGCTTGGCTACTGCATCGAATGCTACATTGTCCAGTGCTGCACACTTTTCTGGAACATGAAGTATATTCACTTAACCCTCTGGGCGTTACGAGCTTTTCGCGCCATTTTTAACCTCCCTAGCGCACCGCCCATATCGCGCCGTTTACAACGGCACGATATGGGCGATCAAGGCAGTGTACATAGTACACTGCCCGCCGTTTCCGGCATCCCGCCGGAGCTCTACGCGCAGCTGTTGTCATTACTGACAACAGCTGCGCGGGAGAGAAAGCCGGCGCTCCACCATTAACATGGAGGTCTATGGCGCCGGCCCCCCCCCCCCCCGCCCCCTTCCCCGTCACCGTGACGCGATCGGGGCGGAGCCGCCAACCCGGAAATGCTACGGCGATGTAAACAATCGCCGCAGCTTTCCGGGGAGGCATAAAGTCTCCCCATCGGCGGCTTCCCGGGCGGTTGAGGCGAGCCTAAAGCTCGGACGAGCTAGGCTCGTCTCAACCGCTAGGGAGGTTAATGGCACGAAAAGCTGTTTCCCCCGCAATTGCGACGGAGTACACTGTACTCCGACGTGATTGCCGGCTCTCCGCTCAGCCCTCTACACACCTCCGACGTCAAGTAGACTCCGGTGGTGTGTGGAGAGGAGAGCGGCGCCCCCTCCATTAACATGGAGGTCTATGGCGCCGCCCCCTTCAGCGTCCCAGATGACGCCGAAGACACGGGCCCGGAAGCTTTAAATAGAAATCAATACATTCACAGAAACCCCCCCAAAAAAAGTTGTGCCCGATCCCAGAGCGAGCACAGTTTGATCAGCGATCAAACCGCCCAGAAAGTTAATATGTGAATGGCTGTGACTCTGCTTTGATTTTTTTCTAATTTCCTCTTTAAAATTACATGGTGCATCTTATAGTGAAAAAAATAGGAAACCGCATGACAAAGTATGAATGTATATATTTTTTGAAGACAATGAAAGTATTGGAAAATTTTACATTTTACATCAGAACAAGAAGAGGAGAGCAATGTGTTTTAATGACGACTACCAAAGGGAATCTTTACTTTGGAAAGATTTCCTCTACCTATGGGCAGCCATGGCAGGAAGATAAAGAAGCCAATCGCGGCAATAAAGGGAAAATAACCATTTAACCATTTTTTTTTTCTTTCCAGTGCTGGGTAAGAAGTGTTGGCTATGTGTACAATTTCAGTATTACTTTTTCTTTTCATAAGAGATATTACCGAATATACTCGAGTATAAGCCGAGTTTTTCAGCCCAAAAAAATGGTCAGAAAATGCTCCCCTCGGCTTATACTCGAGTCAGCCGACTGTCCACTCACCTAAGCTGAATTACCATGCTGAATTTCAGGCAGGCAGCTTCCCTCTTCACTGCATATCTTTGCTCAGCTCTCCATGATTGCCGACTCACAGCTGATCGATGGAAACAAACTCCACACTGCCACCTGGTGACCGGTTACTAGTTCAAATTCAATTCAAATAATAATAATAATCCAGTGTTCTCTTACATTTATTAAGGTGGGGGCACTAAGATGAATCCTGTTTGATTAATTCCTAGGGGCAATGGTGGTTTCTCTATATTTTTCTCATTTAGAAAACTCCGCTATCTGACTTTGCTTTTCCCACTATACTCGAGCCATTACGTTTTTGCAGTTTTTGTAGAAGAAATAAGGTACCTCGGCTTATACTCGGGTCGGCCTTATACTCGAGTATATACGGTATGTAATATTTCTAGGGATCTTATTCAAAGAGACTTTAGACACACAATGGATAACTGTCACATGACCAATGACTGCTTTGGAAACTTATTTGCCATGCTTACTTTCCATCACCTGACTACTAGTAATGAGCAACTAGGCAATACTAAAATTCACGTAATTTTGCGAATACCCCCCAATATATTCGATTCCATATTCGAAATCTCGAATATCCATACTTGTGGACATGGATTGCGATCAAATATGCGCAATGCATGCAAGTCAATGGAGCTTGGATATTCGCCTGGAAGAATATCCGTCATTTCCGCAAAAAATTGCGGCAGATATCCGATGATATATTATATCCGATGATATAATATTCCCGAAATGTCAAAATGGTGATATTCAAGCAAAATATAAAAAAATGTAATATTCAAGCTCAAAACTACTGACTACTAGTTGAGCATGCATGATTCCGTATACAATTAATTGTCATTAAGGGACTGATCTCTCCCTTCCAAGTGTATTTGCTCCCTGTGGAGTGGAGATTCTAGCAAAGAAAAACAAAAGAAAAGTTTTTTTGATAATTTTTTCCCCACAGATCTTGTGTAAAATGTGTGCTTTAACAGCACTTAGGTGGTTATAGGTCCGATGAGAATACTCGGACAGGCTTCACTTTACTAAGCAAAAAGAAAAGTACTGCTTTGCCTCTGCTTAACAGTATTTTATATTCTTCACAGAACTTCCAGTGCAATGAAGCCATATTTGAGGCAGTGGAGCAGCAGGATCTGGAGGCCGTTCATATTCTTCTGTACCAGTATACAGCCGAAGATCTGGACCTTAATACCCCCAACAGTGAAGGGTTAACCCCCTTGGATATTGCCGTCATGACCAATAATGTACCTATTGCTCGAACGCTGCTGAAGGCTGGAGCCAAGGAGAGTCCACACTGTAAGTTATATGAAAACACTGGATGATATAACGTTTAGTATTGGACTGTAGGATAATCTAGTGACAACATGAAAAGGTGGTTATTATTGGATTACTACATACGTCGGATGTTTGTATTTGCTCCCTCTAGTGGGGAATGAATGGGATTAGTATTTCAGTTTTAAGTGAGTTTGAAGCCTAAACACTCGCCAGGTATGCATCAGGTAAGGATTTAGATCTTGAATCTGCTTCTCTTATGCAACATTCTGGCTCGACCATGTACCTGTAGATTGCGGAAAAAGATATTGTTTGTGAGTAAATATAAATAAATCGGATACAAAGCTTGTGGGACTACAATTCCCAGTAAGGCATTATTCAGATGTGTGCTTCTGATGGTCAGCTGCCCATAAAGCACCCCTTTCTACCAATCAGTCAGACGCCCAAAAAGTCACCAGGAGTAGCTTAATGTTGCATCATCTTCCCATCTTTATATATATATATATATATATTGTGGGGGATTGCACTCAACGGTTGCTCTCACAGCAATTGCAAACTCTTTTTAGGGCTCCTGCCTGTGTTTATTTGCACACAAACAGTCCAAAGTCCAAACACAAAATCCCTCTCACAGGGGTTAACATAAGCCAAACGAAAAAAGTTCTGAAAATGCCAAGCCTCCCGGCTTGGCACTGATCCAACAATGGTACCTTCCTGTAGGAACCTTACTGACCTGCCTCCTAGCAGCCACCAGCGTGGGGCCACACACTCCCTGGTTGCCCTGTGTTTACTGCACCCAGCAGCACTGTCTCCCACTTCCTTGGGAGCCCTGACGGAGTGGCGTCAGTCCCTTTTTGTGGAGACACACCTGGATCCACTCACCTGCAAACAGGTGTTAACTGTTTAGTGGACCCTGGAGGGATAGAGAGGCCCATCCAATTCCATCCTCTCTAGCCCTTTAAGAAAACAAAACACATTCAGCAACCTAATTGTGCTGGGCAATAATATCCCGGACTCCTTCCAGGATACCACCAAATGGTCCATACACACAGTGACAGATGACCAGTCTGTCACAAAATATATATATATATATATATACACACACACACACACACACACACACACACACACACACACACACACACACACACACACACACACACACACACACACACACACACACACACACACACACACACACACACACACACACACACACACACACACACACACACACACACACACACACACACACACACACACACACACACACACACACACACACACTATTATTTAACCCCATATCACTAGAGGCACAATAGTAATGCAGAACAATGTGTACACTGCTTGACCAGTTCAAACTGATTTCCTCTTTTTTTTCTGGATTTTTTTCTGGATTCTGAATAACAGGGAGTCTAATGTACTGCCTTGAACAAATTGTTGGGTAGAAGTGTCTACATCCTCATGGAAACACTTCCATTTAGTAGAAAGAAGTCTGTGACAATATCTTTGATAGGCTTCATCAATAATTTTACATTTTATGTGCAGATTTGGTGCAAACAATGAAAGATATAGCTGGCCGCGCACTATAATGAAATAGTATTTTTTTTAATGATTATGTGTATTCATTATATGGTATGTCATTCGCTTGTTTGGTATTTTCTTGTATAGGCACAACGTAAAGCACCAGGGGTGGGCAAAGTTTTTGATTTGTGGGCCACAATGTATTCTCAAATTTGTCAGGGGGCTGGGCAAAGAGCCTGTAATGATTACATCTAAAGTTGCAATTTTCAACGTAGTTTGGCCCACATCCCGAATATATTTATAGAA
>CM070042.1:51008540-51042096 GCA_036250615.1 Ptychadena robeensis
TGGGTGCGGATGTAGCCGCACCGCGGGCTTCCGCTTCTAGTGGAAACAAGCCCTTAAGGTCTCTGTGTTGTGCTAAGCACTGCCTGTGTTCTGAGACTGATACTTGTTAACCCTTACCTGCCTGCTGCACTCTCCGGCTACCTGCGCTGCCCTGCCCTGTCACACTGTCTGGCTGACGACACCTGTGTCCCTGGAGTGTTCCCTGCTGTCCCCTGGACCAGCTGCCTTGTGTTCCTACATTTCCTCAAGAGGTAGCGACCTGGTGATCCCCTCGGGAAAGTCTATCTCCACCATCAGGAGTATTGTGAAGAACGAGTGGGTTCACTTAGACAACGCCCTTAGAGGAGGTAGGACACGTGGCACAGTGGGTCCACACCTGCTGCTCCGTGACAGTAACATTATTGGAACTATTGTTGGAGCTCCTAGCCTTATTGAGGGTGTGGCACTAAGATTCACCTGTTTGATTCATTCTTAGGGGCAATGGTGCTTTGCATATATTTTTCTCATTTAGAAAACTCCACTACCTGACTTTGCATTTCCCATCCTCGGCTTATACTCGAGTCAATACGTTTTACCAGTTTTGTAGATAAAATTAGATACCTCGGGTCAGCTTATACTTATTGGTGGGAATTAGTTACCTGAATTCATCACATATATCTAGTATCCAACACCGCTAAATATGTTAAAACTGTAAAAATGTAATTCATTAAAATCCAGCTCATTAGAAAAAGACAAAACATTAATAATCAAGAGACAATAGATAAAATCAATGGACACGGCTGAACATTTGATTAAAAGTGAGCAATGCTGAGGTATCCAATTATTCTTTATTTATATATAAATGTGTATTTTTTATTTCTCATTTTCATGGAATGTCCCCCCAAAAATGAGTCTGCAGTTTCTAATTCTTAATCCTTGCACAGACTAATAAATGCAAAACTCCATTTATTTTTTTAAGGGTTGTACTCCGTAATCAGTAAAACGAGCAGGGAAACCCTTTTTTTTTTTTCAGCAAGTGGCTAGGGCTGTGTTTTGATTAACACCCCATGCAAGAGACTCTCTCTCCAAGCCTGAGATTTGATATTATTTGCCTATGATCTAAGGTGCTTTTTTACAGAGGCTGCACTCACACGGCACTATGTTATTATAGCACTTGGTTTGCCATCAATTCTCGTCACCTTTTGACAACCGCGAAGCCTAATTTCTATTCCCAGTCAGGAAAAGAGGAGACATGAGCCATGAGTTAAGATCTTTTTACAAAGTTCTAATGGCATACTCTCAGAATGTGATGGATGTCTGCATCCCAGGCCGCTGCGAATTATGCACCAGTGAAATTTCTAGGTTTTAGCAGACGGACTTCTTAGGCGGTAATAGAGTCCTTGCAGATTAGCCTGGAAAACATTTTTTAATTCTACCTTGGTTGACTTTGGTGTGCTTTTTGTGTATTATAATATGTGAAAGTAAATCGGAATAGTTTTGCATTTTTTTTCTTATTTGCAAGTGATTTATAACAAAATATACGTAAAAATTATTTATATAAAATTGCATCAGTGCCGTTTTGTCAGAAAAACCTTAACTGTTGTATGTAATTTTGAGATCTTGTGTATAAATAAAGCCCCCCATACAAATTACAATCTTACCATACAATTTCTGTACAATCAATTTTTCTTCTGCAAGAACCATGTAATATGAGGATCTTCCTAAACCTTCCAATCACTATGTATTCTATCAGGGAGGACCCGGCACTACAAAGCAGTGATATATACCTTCCAATCAATATGTATTCTATCAGGGAGGACCCGGTACTACATAGCAGTGATATATACCTTCCAATCACTATGTATTCTATCAGGGAGGACCCGGCTCTACATAGCAGTGATATATACCTTCCAATCACTATGTATTCTATCAGGGAGGACCCGGCACGACTTAGCAGTAATATATAACTTCCAATCAATATGTATTCTATCAGGGAGGACCCGGCACTACATAGCAGTGATATATACCTTCAAATAAATATGTATTCTATCAGGGAGGACCCGGCACTACATAGAAGTGATATATATATATATATATATATATAAAAAGATGCTTTGAGTGCCTGTTTTTTTTGAACAATGCGCTATGGGCAATCAAAGCGGAGTACACTGTACTCTTCTGTGTTCCCTGCCCTTCCTCTTTCCCTCTACACATATTGTGGGGTGGAAAACAGATGTTGCCTACTTAACATTGAGGTCAATGGCACCGCCCCACCTCTCTGTGTCATTGTTGACGTCCACCGATATTCAGATTCGCTGCGGGCTCCATAGGTAAGAATCCCAGAATAAACTAACTTACTCCAAGCTATATTCGGGGTAAACGCTCCCAGATGTTAAATTGTACCAAAACTATTTTTACTTACCTCTGAGCTGTCCCAATGGCTTATAGTCTCTCCAAAATCCTAAAGAACATACCTACCTGCTTTAATAATAAAAAAAAATTGATGTGCATGTTCCCAATCCCCTTTCCTCGTCTCTCTGCAAAATCAGATGGGACATCTTAAGCTGCAGGTCATCATGTCTCTGTTTCCTTTTTTTTCTCCCTTTGAATACCATTGTATCTGTCTTGAATCCCCCCCCCCCCAGTGGCCGTGCGCGTTACTGCAGCTATAAGCCATTGGAATACTGGATTGCTACACAGGAATCAGCATGGCAACTTCTACAGACAAGTGCAAAGTAGGAAAGTATATTGTTTCAGGATTGTGGAGTGACTTTGAAGCATTGGGGCAGCACAGAGATAAGTAAAAAATCTAATTGAATTTTTTTTTCTGTTTCAGAGTTTAGGTGCGCTTTAAAAGCTATTCACAAGCCTGGGGACAACCGACCCAGAAACGCATCATGAGGCTTTTGCCCGGTAGACTTGTTACAGGGCCGTTATCTAGACAGCCCCTGAGCACCTTCAAATTTATGCAGGCGCTCGGGGTCATTTAGACCATGTTTATGTACGGTAATTGCTATAATGACCCCAGTGTACATTAAGTTCTGCCACAAACTGTACTTGATACAGTTCATATATTACATTTTGGGTTAGTGTCCTTCTTCAGCTTGTAAATAAACTGTGTAATTCCCATATGGCCTTTAGATTGTTGGAGAGATGTGAGTATCGTTTATCATGTCACTGCAAATCAGATTTGATTTTTCATAATTTAGATACTTGTTCTCTGATTAATCTGCTATAATGTTGGGGAGGCTCATCAGAGACTGAAACTTCAGCTACACCATATCCTTGTGATAAATTTACTCTGAACTTGCAAACATGGACTTGGCACTAGCTGTCCAGTTCACTTTCAAAACTAATATATTAGCTCATCCTTTTGTTTCCCACAGAAAGCTCTCAGATTAGTTCTTTTAAAAAAGAAAATGTGTAGATTTTTCCAGACTTGTGGGTGGCATTGTGGTTCTGTCTTTATGTCACAATAATCAGTAATGGAAGGTCCATGGGGAGTCATTTTAAAATGATCAAAATTGAAAATGTCTGATTATGAGAATTGTAACACATCCCAACGGTAGTTACATGCATTTATCCTCCTGCTCTCCTCATACCTTAACCGCACCTGTAGCCATTGATTATATTGCGTTGTAAGTACTAAACCTTGACATGGCTAAAGGCCCCCATACACGTGTCGGATTCGCACCGGATTCCGGCACGATCGATTCCGGGCGCGTGCACGCAAAACGATCGTGCCGGAATCGCATGCAGCCCACCTTGTCCGATCGTTCAGGGGCTCAGAATCGGATCCGACGGAGAACCAACATGTTGGTCTTTCTCATCCGATTCTGCCCGGATCAGGGGGAGTTGCCATTTGTGAGGTGGAATCGTGCCGGAATCCGCTCGGACAAGGTGGTATGCTGCGATGGATACTCTTAATTGGCCAATTTATCACACCTGCGATTCCCGGCAGAATCGCCGGAATCGATCGGATGATGAATCGATTGGACATGGAATCCGACACGTGTATGGCTAGCTTAAGATTCATCCAACTTATGTAAAGTGAGTAGATCTAGACCTACCTTTTGTATTCTTTTATAATGAACTTCATATGTGCTGTTTGCCTATTGTTGTCCTATTAATTTGAAGTGCACAACAAAGACCCCCTAAAGAAGCGGACACCCGCGAAAGCAAGCGTCGGGCTAGTGCTATGTTTTTAAACAATTGTTGTCAATTTTATACATGCTTGGAATATTATGTATACACCATGCCCTGTTTGGCTTGGTACTTGATCATTTTTAAAAAATTTAGTTTGCAGTTTCATTGGAATTAATACATCAAATCTATTTTCTGATACGACTGCCTTTAAAGTCCCCTTGCTTCTTAGGGTGGATCACTGAAATTTTTTCGTTTTCCCTTATTTTATAGTTAAATTGGGATGTTGGCAGATTTATATACATATACAGTACGGTGGATTTTTAATGATTTAAATCCAGTAATAATCAAATTACCTCTGTATGAAATGGGAAGCTAATTCATTTATTTGTCTTTAACAAAATATGTGTATTACGTTTTTTTTTGGGGATAAAAATAGTTAGAGAGCTGGGTGCATTACCAATTTACCACTTCCTTTTCGCTCACTTTCTGCCACTTGGCAGCGGCTATCAATTGACAATGAACTGTGGCCCATCCGAACCACCTGAACGCTTGATGGTATAGACTGCTAGCTGTCAACCATGCATCTTGAGGCCCCCATACATGTCTAGATTTTCCTTTCAATCAACTTAAACAGATGTTTGATCAAATTTTTTTTGGATCGCCTGAAAGCGTAATTGAATTAAGGTTCAATTTTAATACAACTGATTAACATTTTCCAGCTTTTCCAATCGGAAATTTTCAAAATTTTCATCGTTTTAGGTCAATCTTACCATGTGGGCTGCCATAGATTTTCAATCAATCAACAAAAAAATGCATTAAGTTGATTGAACGAAAAATGTAGACGTGTATGTGGGTCTTTACTTTCCTGTTAGTGTTTAGAATAGGCAGGCTATGTATTGCTCACAGTAAAGGTTTTCATTTTTATTCTAAAACTCCACTGTTTTCCCCATGTTTGGAAAAAAAAAACACTGGAGCAACACTGGCCATTCAAAGTAATGGAGCTTACTGCGTCTTTATTTACATGACACAACAGCGTCGCATGTCTTATGAAGGACGCGTCCATACTTGTCAACTTCACTGTCCGGAAAGAGATGAGACTTTAGGTATTATGACCCATCTCTTCATCCACATTCAAATACCGGAAGTGACATCACCTAAGTCCCTTTTACTCCTATTTAGTACCTGCCTAACTTAGGAGGGAGGGGGCGTTACTCTCCCTCCTAAGTTCCCACCCTGCTTGTGCAGACGATGTATGGGGTGGGAACTTAGGAGGGAGAGTAATGCCCCCTCCCTACTAAATTACACCAATTTCTAAATTCCAGGAAAAATCCAGGATTTATTGAAATTTTAATCTGGCCAGGAAAGCCACATAAACATTTTACTTTCCTGGCCAAAAGAGGAGGGTTGACAGGTATGGAAGCGGCCATGTATTGGTCGCATTATGGCCATCTGGTTTTCAATGGGTGTGTAATTGCCGCATTTAGAGAGCACAAAGAGAGCAAGTGCCCCCTCTTATTTTTTTCACCACAATCGGCGTGGGATGAAATCAGGGGAAAACGTAGTGGAGTTCTATCCTTAGGCCTGGTTCACAACTACTGTATTTACTTTAAATTCGTTGATATGCATTTTCATATGAACAGGCCCATATTACCTGCACTATTTGGATATCTTTTACCATACGTTGCTCAAAAAGCATTAAAATGGATGTCAACCAGGCCTGATACATGAGTGCTAGTATCTTTTTCCGAGTTTCACACAAGTCTCAGGATCATGGGTATATTTTTGTTTCTTTTTTTTTAATTATTATTATGTGCAGATTTGGTGGTGGGAGCCATAGTTTTGGAGAAAGAATGAATCATGGGCCAGGCCCAATAAATAAATCAGTCTTGTTGTTTTAGGATGAAGAGCTTCACAATTTACCATACATAACCTGCCAGTATACTTCTGCCATGTAAGAAACCATGAAGCCTGAAGGAAACCCTTTCAGACATGGAGATTGTATACAGACTACATACAACCCTTTTTTTTAATTTTGAATAAAATGGATTAACCATGGCAGTTCTGTTTGCTTACTTGAATACCAAAACCAGGGAGGAAGAAATGAAAACTTCTTCCAATGTCGGCACTTATTTCAGTAACTTATTTTACTATGTGCTGAATCATTAATGTGGAAATGTTTGCTCCAAATCAGAGACTTGCCAGATTGAGAAAGAATGGTGACAGGCATATAGCTTGCGAACTTCGGAATCTTTGATGGTTTCCCACTCTCTGAAATTACCACCAGAAAAGCTATTGAAGAAATTGGCTCTTAACTGTTCCCCAATCTACAAATATAAGAGCACTAACAATAGAGTAGAGATATACTTCCATTTCAGATTGTTGGATCTTAAAGTTATTTAGGGTCCCCATACACCTTTAGATTTCTCTGTCAGATTTCCTTTTGTTTTCCCAAAACCATGTAATATGAGTGACTTTTTTTTTAAACCATCAGGTCTACCTGTGTACAATCACAGAGGACTCGGCACTACATAGTTGTTAGTAGATCTAAAGGAAATCTGACAGAGAGATCTAAAGGTGTATGGCCAGCTTTTTTGTAATGAACTACGTATTTTAGAGATAAAAATCAGTTTCTTGGGGTTGTAGAAGAGATCGTAACCGCTGAGGTCAAAGAGTTAGCAGCAGGGCTGCCAGCTGTCCAGAAATCCAACAAGACAATGGATAGTTTTTACTATAAAGTGTGATGCCAACCTGCGCAGACATTGTTGCTCATAGTTACGTGGCTGCATCATTTGTGTAAAGGGTTAGGAGGCCTGTACACGGGTGTCTGCAGACGCTGCGTTTACCCAAAATGAAGGTCTTTTTGGATTTAGTGAACGGTCAGCGACCCATTTCTATCTGTGCCTCCTCCCTGCTTTTCTGTCCACCTTAGGTATAAATACACTACTGCCAAATAGGGGTGGGCCGGTATGACGATAGTATATGTCTATAAAGCTCTATCATTTGCATCGCTGAAAATTATTACATGATTGAGGGGAGCATGCATCCCTGATGTGACCGTCTGTGATCCGGATGTAAAAAATGTGGGATGTACTAGATCTGTGATGGTGACCTATGGCCAGGGGAGTGGAGATCATGTTTTTTCAGAATGGGGTAAAATAGTTTTTCTTGAGCTGGACTCGGCTGGTGAAATGTAAACAAAACAGACCACAGCACCATCTTATGGACATAACTTGTAAAAAAAATTCTATAGATGGTGGGATTTAATTTTGAGTTAATTACCCTACGTACCTCAAGTAAAAGTAATTATATAAAGGACATAAATTGTAGGTATCAATGGCACCACATCCCAATATATAACAAAAGAAAACATACAATGACCTTGGGCCGCATAAGCGAACTCAAATGATCTAGATGGTTGGTCAGGGTGGTTACATTTTTTAATACAGATTTTGGCACAGAAAACTTGACTGAACCGGACCACCAGGGTGGTTAATCCCTCTCTTTTCAGAAGAATGCATACCAGCCAATGTGTTATATTTATTTTATAATGACATTTGGCTCTTTTGTGAACCACAGTTGACTCATTGACTCAGTTGACTCTGTGTGCCTTGGCTGCCTCAGTTTAAGTTCTACCAATTTCTGTTTTGCACTTAAATTGACCAGGAAATCAGAAGTATTTATCTATTTTTGTTTTATTGTCTTGTTGACTGTTTATATTACCAAATTTAAAATTTTGTGTATTATTTCAAATTGCATTTCCACATTGCAATTTTATATAACCTAATTATTCATTTAATTCAGAAAACAAATTGCTATATTGTGGTGTATATTGTTATCGGGATATAACTTTTGCTATATTGGGATATGACATTTTGGTCATATCACCTAACCCTACTGCCAAATGAGAAACCACAGAAGGCAGCAAGTGAAGAAGATATTGATGTATATGAAGTGTAGAATGGCAGCATCTGAAGAGCAGGAACATTGTGGCGCTTAAAGACGCAAGAGACCAGAAAGGTAAAGTTTCCCTCCCTGATGAAGCCCATGTGGGCGAAACATGTCAGAGATTTTTCTTCGAATCAATGGATGTGTATGTACCTACCGTATTTTACGCTATATAAGACACAGTTTTTCACCCCCAAAATTGGGGGCAAAAAAGTGTCTGCAACTTATACGCCAAATGCACGACCCCCGCGGCAACTCGGCCGCCGGTGGTTGCACCTTGGCTTCCCACCAGCTTTCCCGGAACAGAGGGAAGCTGGAGGAGCTGGTGTAATATATGGTGTAATTGCCTATGCCAGCCCTGAGCTGGCATAGGCAATGAAGACAGAGCTAGATGAACTTGCATCTATAGCTCTCCTGTCCGTGGGGACAGCAATCACTCTGCTGCCCCAGGGACACAGAATCAGTGACATCGGCGCATGAGAGAGAGAGCAGAACACAGCCCAGCCCTCCCTCCTCCTGTAGATCAGTGTAAGGTATGCTTAGTGTACTGCTGCTAGTGACATCTTCTGGCTGAATTGAATATTGCATCCATTAAATTCAGTGCATTAACCCAATTGATGTGAAAACCTATTAAATCTTTTTTTCTGTTTTTTCTGCCCTAAAAACTGGGTGGGTCTTATGTGGCGGTGCGTCTTATACGGCGAAAAATACAGTATTTATGGTTAAATTAATGTTGTATGTGGGATGTTGTATGTGATGGTTCAACAATTTGAGATCTTGTTGAAATTTCTATTTTTTATTTTATTTTCCCCTGAGATTGTAATGATATTAAGTTCTATCTATGTAATACAGACCTTTTGTGATTATAATCATAATTATAATTTTATGATCTTCTAATATAAATTTATGGTGTCATTAATGTCCTATAAGTTCATTCATGGGTCTTTATGTCCTCCATAGGGTATGATAAACAGTGGCGACGCCAGAGGGGTGCTTGGGTGTGCTTAGCACCCCCAAAATCCTCGTCCAGCACCCATGTTGTACATGGAAATCAAATTTTTTGGGAGGGCAAGCTCCCCTTTGAAAATTCCTAGCACCCAGGTAGCACCTTCAAACAAAAATGGCTGGAGCCACCCCTGATGATAAACAAGAAAAGGTAAATTTATACTTATCCTGTGGTAAGAGGATGGCATTAAATGTCCTTTTCTCATCTCTATACATGATAGCGTCCTTTTATTCGCTACCAAATAACAAGTCTACCAATCTACATAACCTAACCGAATGGTTTGTTGTTTGATCTGCGCTCACCAAAATTTTAAGCAAGCCGTCTTGTAAATAAATAAATAAGATTCAGGCACTTAAACCATTACAGCATTCTGTGTGCCCTACCTGCGGCTGTCACACATCGAGACACCATCTCTCTAAGACATAAAACAAGATTATAATGAAACTTTGTAGCCGCCACAGGAGGCAGCCCCTGGTTACCATACCATTAATTTAAAGTTAGTTAAATTAACAGCATTTACAGCTGATGTCAATCTGGGAGACTGCAGGAAATTGCACCTTCAGGCTAATAATATAGCAGGCCTTTTCCAGCGGAGAACTTTTTTTTTTTTTCTTCCTCCTTCGTTTTCGTGCAAAGGCCTCACTGTCGCTGTACCTACTGCAAGACTGTGCTGCATTATCTCTTAGACCTCCTTAACGCCCTCTGGGGATTTTGCACGTATATAAGCAATCTGTGAAAGAGGTGTCTTTTTTTCTCCCTCCTCCCCCTACTTTTAGTTTTCTATTTATTTGTTTACTTTTCTGTCACGGATCATGACTTATTTTTTTCGAAGAAGTGTGACACTATTTAATAGAGTCTGTGATTGACGGCTGAGGCAACATTCATTAGCCATGACAAATGTGTTTTAAATACACAGTCCTCAAGTGTTCTAAACAGCAGTGAAAGAAAAACTCAACTTTTTATTTCGTTCCTCGACCTCATGCGTAAATAGAGAAGCCTTGGTGTGGGGGGTAAGGTAATCCTAAAATATGGAATGTTTTCAAATGTATTTTGCTTTTTTGGGGAATTATTTTAAATGCTTGGAAAATAAATTAGTAGCGGTAGCAGTATTTTTAAGAAGTGTTTCAATGACATAAAGGTCCTGTATTCCTATTACTTCGAAATGAATTTAAGCAGACGTTTCTTAATTTCTTGTAGTTTCTTAGTTTCTTGTAATTTTCTTATTTAACATTGTGATGGACTAACTAGACACAATTTGCAGATAATTTATAGTGATGACCAGCAAAGGTAATATTTGTATTTGCAAAACATTATTAATGATTTGCCTAATATTTGCGATCAATTCGTAAACTTAAATCGGCACTTGTACATGCACATTTTGCAAATGCAATGCACTGTAGTTCCGGGTACTGGTGAAAATAATCTTGAATATTTGTTATTACCAAGATATAGCATATATGAGATCTTCATGATCAACACTAATAATGTACAGATCGCATGGCGAACAGCAGGAAAAACGCTTGTGGAAGACACTTCTAAAACGAACCTATCAACTAGGACATGCGCATCCTAGCTTGTGCGGTGAGACATAAAAAACAACACCTTATATGACTGCATAATTTACGGTCTCTGCTCTTTTAAACCTACTTTTCCACTGTTAAAATCAGGGGGAAATATGTGTTCGTCTTATAAAGCGAATATAGAAAAAAGGTATCATGAACTCACTGCCTAGGTAGGCTCCTCACAGGAGAAGAGGGAGCGGAGAGATACAGTCATAAACAAAAGCAAATAGTGTGTTGTCCCCTGTAGAAAACCTTATAAGTGCGGACATACCAACCCTAATTTTCAAAGCAACAACTCTAAAACAACTCTATCTAGACGTTTCCCATCTCCAATGGGGAGGAGACTTTAATGGCATAAATGTTCATCAAATGGTTTTTAATTTAAGAAGTCACGATTCGAACATGATCCCACACATATAAAAAGACCTATATATATATATATATATATATATATATATATATATATATATATATATATATATATATATATATATATATATATATATATATATATATATATATATATAAAACAGTTTTTACATTATCATAAAAAAAACAATTTGTATGCACAGTAGTATGTAACAAGTTCTAGATCATCATAGCTGGTATATTCTCGATGCGTTTCGCTGTTTAGCTTCATCAGAAGATTTCTAAACCACAGTATAAATCATGGTTATAAATTGTATACAGTATTCCCGCTGTGCTACAATGGACCAGGAAGGGACTGGCGGTAGGTCAATCCCTCCAAGGGGGAAATCCTATTCCTCCTGTCGGGCCAGAACGGCAGCACAGGAAGCAGTATCAGAGTGAATGGAACGAAGCCCTGCCTCCTTTTTTAGAGATAAAAAAAAACTACACAACGTCTAACAAGATCATTCTAGTCAATAATAATATATACTGTAATATATAGCAGGGTTTAATTTTTTCTTATTGGAAATGAATAGCCAGGATGATGGAGGAGAAGCAACCTCATTGAAAAAAGAAATGTCAAAATCAAGGCTCCATATTCTTCAAATAAGGATACGAAGGTGGCAATAGAATCCAGTCAATGTCTGAATATCTAATCATTAGCGAAGGGTGCAAACCCTCGGGCCGAGGAACAGCCTTGCCTTGTGTCCAACAGCTAGGAATAAATAGCATTTATCCATATTTGCATTTTTATTGGCAAATCAAATATGCTTCAGTAAAATAGACATATAATCCAAAGCTAGTCTGTTTAATGCTGTTCATTAGTAGAGAGGAGCATCATCTACTCAATGTGCCTTAACACCATATAATGGAGTCTATAGCCAGCATAGCATTTTCTTTTGCCTCGCAACCTGGAATAAGTCCTACTTGTGGGAAGGAGCCAATTGGTTAGGATTTTAGTAAACAATTGTACACCCACATTGAGAGAAATTGGCCTATGACTAAAGCGCAATTTGGGATCTTTGTCAGGCTTATGGGTAACAGCAATTTGTGATTCTAGGGCCTTGGCTTTTGCCTGGCTTCATCTGTTTCAGTGCAGATTTACAGTATTTTTCACACCATAAGACGCACTTTTTCTCCCTCCCCCACGTGGGGGGGGGGTGAAGGTGCATCTTATGGTCTGAAGATATGCTAAAAGAGTATTTTTGGGGGGGTCTCATGCACTTGAATTGGTTCGTCCAGTTAGCCTCTTTGATACCGGCTCAGTGCTCTGAAAGGCAGCCAAGGAGCCCATCATAGCAAGAGAGACGCACATAGGGCTTACTTACATTTGTCGCTTTGTCATGCATCTGCAAAGTCCGGCTGGGAGAGATGCATGCAGCGCCCTTCCGTCCCCCCTCCTTCCCAAGGTGTGAGACAGAAGCCATGATATCATCTGTATACTGATGACAAGTGTTCACTGGGGGAATCTTGTGACTCAAATTGATATTGCATGGGATTTTTTCCCCAATTGAGATTTTTTTTTTGTTTTCCTGCTCTAAAAACTGGGTGTGTCTTATGGTCTGTAAAATACTGTAAGTTCTAGCATAGTAATGGCATGGTTTAATCATCAGTAGTTCTCATCTAGCTGGGGCATAGCAGATTTTCTACTAAAAAACAGTAGACTCCCCTCTCTATTTGCTTCAACAAGTGCTGAATCCTGTGAGCAGAGTAGGTTATAGACAGACGAGTAAAACGATTTGAAGCAGAGTTTAGTTTACCTCCGGGATCTCTCATCTTCAAGATGCTTGATCTCACCTTTCTGAGATTAACTGCTCTGGCAAGTTTACAACCGCGATTCCCTTCCTCATAATAGAGGCCGTTCCTTATTGTAAAAGCTCTGCAAATTTTGTATTATATAGCTTCAAGCTAATCCTTTCTCACTTTAGAAAGTTCCACCATCACACTAGACTGTAAGAATTTTGCGTCTTAATTCCAACCTTCAGATTTTGTGTTGTAATTAAAATATTTGGGCTTGGTTTGCCCTCTTCATGGCAGAGGCTAGAGCAATTAGTTTACCTCTCATGAAACACTTATGAGCTTCTCTAACAATGGGTTTAGGAGTGCATTCATTTGAATTCAATTGCAAGTACATTGTAAGATTCTTCGTTATTTCCTCTGGACTTGTCTGCTAATAATTGAGGGTTCAATCGTTATCAAAACTGTAGTATTAGTTATGAAATCAAGTTCAATTGACACTGGGGAGATCATGAGATTCCCTCTGGGGAATTGACACTGCGGAGATTCATGAGTCCCTCTTGGAAATACCATCATTTTTGGACTATGAATTTTTTTTTTTACCATTAAAACCAATGGGAAAGTGTCCCTGCATGTTATGGTCCAAATATCTCATAAATCACATCCTGGGAGCAGTAGCTCTGCATCCCAGGAGGCAGAAATTGTTCCATTCCCCCCAGCCAAGCCAAAAAGTGATACTTATCTACATTAGCACTAGCAGTAGCCCATTCTCTGAATACACTGACCAACTCATGTAGAGAGACATTTTACAATAAGATAGCATGAGTTGTGTTCATTCTGCATTGCAACAGATACATTTTGTAGCAAAGACTCATATCTCCTCCCATATGTAAAGCTGGCCATACACCTTCAGATTTCTCTGTCAGATTTCCTTCAGATCAGATCAGATCTACCAACAACCATGTAGTATAGTGTCCTCCCTGATAGAATACATAGTGATTGGAAGGTGTAGAAAGGTCCTCATATTACATGGTTTTGGTAAAACAAAATCTGATCTGAAGGAAATCTGACAGAGAAATCTGAAGGTGTATGGCCAGCTTAAATAGCTGCTCATGGGTAAGTCGTTAGTGCCAGATTGTAAAATGTCTCTTCATAAGTTGGTTGGTGTTCAGAAAATGGGTACTGCTAGTGTATAAACACATTAGTAAAGTTTAAATCCTGCTGCGAAGACCTGGCTGTCCTGGCACTGGCCTTTTGGCTGGTCGAATTTAGAGTGAATACTGCATGGTCCAGCCCTGTCTACTTAGCTGGAACATTCTGTATATAGGTTCACAAATTACTTAAATTAAGGTCTACCAGTTTACCTTTCAAAAACTTGAGTGTGTAATGGGGAATTGATGTTGTCTAAAATCTTTTCTAAAAGTTTTCTTGTAATATCACTCATAAATGCAGCATGCTGATAGAGTCCTGAATAGTACAGTTCATAAAGATAAAGCATCCAAGTCTTGAATCATTTATTTAAGGAGGAATGTGCACCATGATAGATCATCATCGAGACCCCTCTGGACTTATCAGAAGGGAAAGTTGCATGGAATATGGTTGGGAACCAAATACTAGAAAATGTGGGTATTTTTGAATGCTTAACCTCCTGGGCATTACGCATTACGCATTTATTCAAAAAACGCGTCACCTGCGATTTCAGCGGATTACAGTAAAATCTGTCGCAATTTCCTGCCTTCTGGGAGGTCCTGAATAGTGATGAGCGGCATAGGCAACATTCGTATTCGCGGCATGGCGCAAATTTTTGGGAAAATATTCGCATTCGGCAATATTCTTCTTATTGCGTATATCGGTTAATAATAGCGAATTTTATATATTCGCGAATATATGTTAAAAATGAGGGCGGTTGAAAAAATGCAGAATGTTGGACGCCATCTAATGATTTCGCGAAATTTTTAAAGTGCCATTTTCGCAATATTCTGAATTTCGCATCAACCACCATATTGGAATTTAAAAAACTGTTGAGGTCGCAGGGAGTGTGACTAAGCTCTTGTTCACCTCCATTTGTCCATTTGCATTGAGAGGCGTGTAATGGAAAAAAAAAAACGAAAATCCGGATGCGAATATCGGCAATATATTCCACCCTCTTCGGAATTTCCGAATTTGGCCGATAGTTCGCGATTAATATTCGGAATCCGAATATTCATGATCATCACGACTCCTGAACACATCCATATTTAGAGGTGTGCTCTAAAAAAGATACGCCCCCTCCATAACATGGAGTTCAATGGTGTTGCCTACCCCCCACCCCTCCGCCCACATATCTGTTGTCAGTGGGGCTTACACGGAAGCATCGGCAGGTATGCCAAACCGCAGAATCCTCTGGGAACTTTGGCCAACAGGTGTTTCCCTGCAGTTCAGTGGTTCCCAAACTGGGGGTGGGGGTGGCGCTCATTCTGATCCTGTATTTGCATGGGGTGGGGGGGGGGGGGCTGGATAATGTTCCGAGATAGACCAGGGGGGCCCTGCAAGGAACGTTTGGGAACCACTGCTGTAGTTAATAGAGCGAAAAATACAGTAAATGATGTCTTTATTTATGCATTGTATTCAGCTTCTATTATTTAGATATTGAATTTATTTCATAATTGTAAGTGGTAGAACAGTTCTAGCGTGGTTCTTATCTGCCAACATGTTCCATGTCTTAAGAGCACACATGTACCCTATCAAATCTTAACCTTGTGCAAACAAACTTTGTCCTTCTCAATGGGGGTGCCGAGTGAGACATTCCACAGTGTGCATGCATTAATTTCTTGTCTCCCTATTTAATTTTTTTTTCTTTTGTACTTCGAGCTGAGAAATGTGTCAAGCTCCTCTTGTGCCTTACAGGCTTGTACATCCGCCTTGTAGAGAAAAGTCTGTGCACTCCACTGTCACAATGTGCTGACAGATGTGCGGTGAATACATGCATATAAACTGTTCATTATCGGCACAGATGAAATAATAGATCACAGGATAAATGGAAGAATGAAACATGTGAAAAGGAACTTTTGACATTCTAAGACGCAAATCACCATCTTGGCGGTATTCATTATAACTTTCCCAAACTGCTGGTAATGCAGCATTAAAGAGTGTTAATGTTGCATTTAAAGTGGTCCTTTCCTTTACTGTAAAATAGACAATATTCTCAAGAGCAGAATAATTGTTTATTACACGAGTTCACGTACTAACACTGCTAAATTGAAATTTGATTTTGCATATTATTTGCATAAAATTTAGACTTTGCAAATTTTTAGACCATCCCTGGTCATTATGACCTTCATTACGCAAATCGGCACTTGTACATGCGCATATTGCGAACACAATGCATGGTAGGCCCATGCACTGAGGAATATTCGCAACTATGAAGATATTGCACTATATTTGAGATCTTCGCAAACTCGTGAAGTGCTGAGTCACAATAAAAATTTGAGATTAGAATATAATAACAAAAAATAGAACTAGCAGCCAATGACAGTCTTCTGTTCAACTTAAAGCTAACAGTCTACTCTATGATTGTGTGGTCTACTAAACAAGACCATGTAAACTTTTAAGACACCTTTTTGAAAAGGTTTTTGGTTAATTGGCTAAAGCTGGGCATACACGGGTAGATTCCCATGCAATCGACTGGCGATCAATCACAGCGCTGTGACGTCACCATGCTGTGATTGATCGTGGGTCAATCGAACGTTAATCAATGTGCACCACATGGGCACATCAAATCCTGTTCGATGGGGACCTGGTTTCCCCGTGGTCCCCCAGGGTCTCTGCTTTTCCCCAGCCACTGACTGGCTGGGTAGAAGCAGAGAGAGAGAGAGTAAGCCAGCCTGCACGCCCCCCTCCCTTGCTGGCCCTGCACCTTCACACTCAGCTGGCAGCCCAGCCATTACTATGAATGGAGACCCGCAGTCCCCATTCAAATGAATGTATTTCGATCAAGGTTTTCCAACATGTTGGAAACCCATTTGGTCGAGTTCCTCCGAGCAGGATCCATTGATCCTGCTCGAAGGAACCGTGGATGGCTCACATCTTGTAACAGATTAGAGCAACATCGGGTGCCGTAAGCGTGCACAGCGCCCGATGTTGCTCTAATCTGTTTCTTCATCAAGCCGCGTATGCCCGGCTTAACTGGAACGAGACACCATAAGTCTACAAAGTTTACCCTTTTCACAATATTCATATTTTCTGAGATAATACATTTGGGATTTTCATTCCTTGTTTGCCACATGAAGAGAAGTAAACACTTGAGATGTATCAGTTTGTTTAGTTGTTGAGGTGCACCTGTATATGTCCCTATTGGAGAACTTCCAGTTCACATTTGGTGACTGTTGATGGGTAGTTTGTATTATAATTTTATGTAAATTACTCTTTTTGATAAAAACTGTATCTGTTCCAAATTCTGATATTTTAGACATGACGCAAAAGGGTTTTCCCTGAACAATGGTTTGCTATAAATTTTTATTAATGACTTGTTTCTTGGATAAGGACCAGCATAAGACCAGTTTCTCTCATCAGACCTTTTATCTTGATATATTTGGCATTATAAGATTACATTTTATATAAACCTTTTATACCATATATGGTCTGGAGAGCTGAGAAAATCTGTCTTGTTTGGAGTTTAAATAGTAAATGCTTAATCCTATTTTTCTTTTTTTAAAAGATGAATCCCAGCCAAACATCTTAAAATGTATCTGAACCAAAATGTAATTTATTGAAGCTTATTTATTTATTGAAGCTCATCAGTCCGCAGATGTAATTGTTGATTTGCTTCCAAATGAATAGTTTTTATGTCCAAAGGTAAGAACATAGAGGTATGTTGTACATCACTAACTCCACCAGTCATTGTGATAGAAATGATATTTCTACATGGCAAATAATTTACTGGTAGGTGTAGAAGGTTCATCTACCAGAATTGGGGGGGGGGGGGGGGGGGGGGGGGGATGTGTGCAAAAATGCACTATAACCAGCATGTGCAACATTTGCAGTCTTCTGTAAATAAAGGCCATAATTGCCAGTAGAGATGGTGAAATGTTTTTGACCAGCTAATTTTGCAAGTAAACTGCAAGCCCCTGGACAATGTATCATCACCAAAATTGTTGTAGCCCATTGAGTTTTTGCATAAGTAAGTTAAGCATTAAGTCACAATTTCAAATTGAACTTAGCGTATTGTTCAAACAATTAGGCGCTCTGTTGTATAAGACGCACATATAAGACGTGCGAATATGTGACCACCTGTGGCCAAAAGACTATTTGCATCGTTGGCGTACCTTTCCTCTGCCATGTGTACCTGCTGACATATACATTCTCGGGCCAACGGGATCATGATGCAGGCGCTGGGTGCAGCTGTCACAGATGGCTTCCCCGCCTCCTGTAACTCCCGAATTGCAAAAGTCGGCGGATGGCAGAGCGGAAGTTCTCCACAGGTATTTTTCAGATATCAGGGGTGGTATCATCACCAAACTTGCTGGATATGTAGAGAAGGGTTGGGGGTATACTAAAAAAAAGAAAGTATGTCTCTAACACAAATAGTTTAAAATCAAGTCAAAATTTTGAAAATCTGAATTTCAACTTTAATTTTGAACCTAATTTATGCAAAAACTGCACGTGCTAGAGCAAAACGATCTTTTTTTTTTTCTCAAATGTTCCCCCAACCCTTCTCTATATTTCCAGCAATTTTGATGATTTATACTATTTTCAAAGGCTTTGCAATCAGCTCACAAAATTAGCAAGTCGAAAAAGTTGACTATCTCTAGTGATACGTTGCGTCTTATACAACAGAGTACCTAATTGTTTGAAACCTACACTAAGTTCAAAGTCAAGTCATACTTTGATTAACAAGTTAATAGGAGCGGAGAAAAGATTTAACAAATGATCCAATTGCCAGGAAGATCATAGAAGGCCCATAGATACCGGTGAGTACTCTCTTTAGACACATCAATGTGTTCTTTGGCACATTGCAAGCTCTTCAGCAGGTTTTTTTTTTATTGCCTCTGAATTCAATTTAAAATGGTTGTGAAGTCAAGCTATCACCAAGGCCCCAAGCGGCTTACAATGTGCCCAAGAAACACATTGACTGACCTAAAGTTAAATGGAGCTACATGTTGTGGACTGATGAAGGGAAGATATTTTTTTTTCAAGCCACAGTACGCAGTAAAGAGTGAAGCATAGTGGGACAAGCAATCAGGATGGGGATGTTTCCCTTTTACTATAGTGTTAGGCCTTTTAATTTCATCCCAGGGCAATAATTCACAATGTAGATATCAAAATACATTAAACATTCATATCAAAACACATTAGATGTTGCTGAATACTAAGGAGGTATTTCCCTTGAAATGGGTATTCGAACAAGACCAATCACACCAGCAAACAAGCAACATCTTGGTTTGCAAACTAGCAATATTGCTGATATTGAGTGGCTAGCCCAATCCTTGCACCTTAATCCAATAGAAACAAAAATGCTGTTTCTGTGGCAAAATTATTAGGAATTGCAGAATGTTGTCCAATCCAAAAGTTGTTTTACATCATGCAACACAGATGGGCGGAAAAAGTGCTAACAGCGAAAGCCCACCTCTGGCTGAAAAAAACTTGGCAAAAGTGTCAGCCCGAGCTGGACTCGGGGTCAGTTGCAATGTAAAGAGCCCAGTGCCTGATGTCCTCCTTCAGTGCTTCCATTTGTCTCCAATCCTTGTTGACTTTGCGGCGCATGGCTGTCAACTTCAAAGGACATTAAATGCAAGAAAAACTTTGTATGTACAGCTTTTTGCGTTTAACACCAACTCTAAGAACATATTTTGATCACTCCAGCTATTCTTTCAGCAATTTAGTCTCTAGTCCTATGGCCATATAGTTAACTTCTGTTGTCAGCCCATCCACAGCTTTTTCCTTACTTTTCTATCTCCACTCTACAATTAGGAATGTGCATTTCATTTTGTAGGGTTAGAGGAGGTATGGTTTGTATGGATAGAGGATGGTTCTGTCTCTTGTCGTGCAAAGAGAAAAGAAAAAAATCTCCCTGCATTACTATTGTCTGGCACAAGATGCCCCTGGTGAACACTCCCTTATTATAATGTGCAGATCTGGGTGAACCAAAAATGGTTAGTGGTTCTGTCACTTGTGCCCTATAGGGGCAGTGATAGAGAAAAAGCCTCCCTTATCATAATGCGCTTATCTGTGTGATCTATCCTCCCATTTGTGCCTCAGGTCTTTCCAAAGAAATCAGTTGTGTTATGAACTTTCAAATAATGCTTAGTTTTTTAATTGCTTCATTTTTAACACAAATATAATGATCTTCAGATGGTGCTGTGTGGGATTGGCTACCCCTATGGGTGGAATGTGCATTTCATTTTGTAGGGTGTTCTCTGATGTAATTGTTAAGCAGGCCATACACGGGACAGATTTTCAATCAATCAACTTAAAACAATACATTTTTAAGTCGTTATAAAATTGTATGTCGATTGTATCATGCCCCATATGTAGTACAAGATTTTTGATCGATTTTTGATCGATTTTTTTTTTTCACTCGACATAACAATCGATCCAAAATAGTCTGATTGAAAATTTCAATCAGAAGTGAGGTAGAATAGGTAGAAAAAAAATCGATCAAAAATTGATTGACCACACTTGGTTCTCAAAACACTGAACCAATTTTCAATCGACCGATCAAAATTTACCATCCAGTCCGATCAAAAAAGTCTCTCTTATCATAATTAGTAGATCTGGATGATCTTCCCAATTTTGTCTCACGCCCTTTCTAAAAAATCAGTTGTGTTAAGGCAGCCATACACGGGTCGATTTGTCACTGATTCCTGATCTAATCATTACAGGCGATCATGGAATTGGAGATTGATCGGATCGGGAATCGATGGAACACCACCTTTGGAATCTGATTTGTGGTCGATTAGGACATGGGCCGATCTCCAAAATTACCGATTCCACCAAATCCGTCGATCGGAAAGGCTGCTGCGTAGGGAGCTATGGGTCCACCAACGTACTTTGATTACCAAACGATCAACCAAAAAAAAAAAACATGCTGGTTCAATGCACGATCTCATTTTTAGTTGATTCTGATTTTGTTTGGTCAATTGTTCAGGGTGGGCAGAACTCTATTGAGCGTGTGCGCGGTGATCGATCGGTCAAAAACCGTGTGAAAATCGACGCATGTATGGGGGAGCCTTTATGAAGCTACAAATAATGCTTAGGGTCTCCATACACCTTTAGATTTCTCTGTCAGATTTCCTTTAGATCTCCTTTTGTGTTACCAAAACCATGTAATATGAGGGACTTTCTAAACCATCAAGTCTACCAGTGCTCAATTGCAGAGGACCCTATACTACATACTTGTTGATAGATCTAAAGGATGAGTAATATTACTGGTTAAATTTTGATCTTGGGACTGATTTATTGTATAGTAATTTTGAGATACTGACGGCCTTTCCCGATGTTCCATGTCTGTCCTCTGTTGGTGTTGTTGCTGCTGTCGTTTCAGATTTTACTCGGATAAAGACACACCCACTGATGAAGTTCTACACGAAACGCGCGTTGGGGTCAATCCTGTTGATACAGGACTTTTTATCCTGACTTAAGGTGCCCATACACCTTTAGATCTCTCTGTCAGATATACTTTATATCTACCAACAACTATGTAGTGCTGGGTCCTCTGCGATTGAACACAGGTAGACTTGATGGTTTAAATGTCCCTCATATTACATGGTTTTGGTAAAACAAAAGGAAAACTTAAGGATATCCGACAGAGAAATCTAAAGGTGTATGGGCACCCTTACTGATTATTGTATTATATTTTTTTATATATTTATTCAATTATCTACTTATACTTTGTTATGTACCCAATACATGCGGAAGTAACACCGACCAACACTGTAATGTCCCATGTTTTGAATTTTAACATCTAATAAATCGTTACTGTTTTGAACAAATTATCCACGTTATCTCATTACACATTAGTGACCGTTAAAGTCCCCTTGCCCCTGAGATGTTCTCAGGGGGAATCCAATTAGTTGTGGGGTTCTCTCCTCCCGTCTAATTTTACAATGAATATATTTTTGGGATGTTGGTCACATTACCCAGATAAGTGCAACTTTTTGTTTAAGATCTAAAGGATATCTGACAGAAATCTAAAGGCGTATGGGGACCCTTCCAGGTCAATCTGCAGGGAACCTCGAACGGCTCCTATATCAAGCCGTGTCTTCCCTGCTTTACAAATATAATGATCTTTAGATGTGGAGTATTGGGTTCCACCATGGGTTCAGTCATTAAGATTAAATGCATTTTCAATTCAAAAGAGTATTAAAAGTCTAAATGGTGCAAAAAACTATCTTCATTGTAAACACATTGGTGGATGGAGGATCTCCATACCTTCTGCCTGTTATTGTAAAGGAGCGCATATTTTCCTTGGTGTCTGAACTTCCATTGTGACGAGGTTTGTACCTGCTTTGCTAAGTAGTTTCTGTAAAAAGCAAGGAAATATCATTCTCTTTCAGGTTTAGATACTAAACATATATCCTTTCATGTTTTAATTTTGTTCCTTCAAGGTCCAAGTAAACAACAGATCCGATCTGTCATCAACAAAGGCCAATATAATCTACGTCAGCTGTTCTCTGGTTTTGATTCTTTGCTTTGACCACCTCCAAGCACTCCAGTGGCTTAAATCACACCCCAAGACTGTCTTGATTATGTTCTACAAAATGTAGGTTCATGTACAAAGACATTCCATGAGTTATTTTCAGACATTTCATATTTTTACTACATTGCTGAAGAGAATATGGCCTCTTTGCTGCCTTTCTCAAGTTCTCCACTAGCTCTAGCACATGGAAAATGCGGCATGCGTTATAGATGTGTTTTCAATGCATCATTTAGGCATTTGAACAATATGAATTAACACGTTATATAGTGATGTGCAACGATGTCATTTAGTTTTGCCATTAGAGGAAGTGATGAGCAGCACAGGCAATATTCCTATTGGTAAAATGTACATTTTTCGCCTAATATTCACAATACATTTGTTAATTAGAGAATTTGTGATCTCCAGTCATTATTACCTTCATTGCCTAAATCGGCACTTGTATATGCGCATATTGTGCAATGCACGGTAGTTCTGGTTAGTGACGTAAAAAAATCTTGAATATTCGAGATTTTGAAGAAATAGTACTAAATTCTCAAAGTGCCGATATTCACAATAATAAATCTCAATTTTGAATATTTGCGATGAGCACTATAGTGGAGACATCTATTCAAATATTATAATATAACTTTTATTCTTTTTGGTTACCCAGACAGAGTCCCTATACATGCACAGACCTTTTTCTTCTTATTTATGGGGGAAGAAAGTGTGTTATAGAGTGTTTTATAGAGCGAAAAACATTATTATATCTAATTTCTGCATTACTATTCTATTGGAAGTTAACATTTTGCAGGGCACTGCTTCAACCATTTTTCAAGGCACGAAAAGCTGTTTCCTGGGCTGTACACTGCCATGACTGCCAGCTCTCCTCCCGGCTCACTACACACTGCCGGTGTCAATTAGACGCTGGCGGTGTGTGTGGGGGAAAGCGAAGCCCCCTCTTTTAACATGGAGTTCTATGGCGCCACCCCCTTCAGCATCATCATTGACTGAAAAGCACGGGGAGCTGATGATTGCGCCCAATCCCGGCACGGGCGCAGTTTGATCCAAGATCTTGAACCTCTTGGGCGTTACGCAATTTGATCCAAGATCTTGAACCTCTTGGGCGTTATGTCAGAAGCCAGTACTGGCGGTTACAAAATTAAGCTACCCAATTTAAAGGTAGCCATTCAAGATTTCCGCTCGATCGACCAAAAAAATTGATTTGTTTATGTCAATCGAATGGGAATCAGTTCCTGCCCACCTGGTAGAATCGACCAGAAGTGATGGATACCCAACAGAAACATCGATTGAAAAATGATCTGACCTGACAAATCCTTTACATTTACATGTTGTTCTTTGCTTTCCAGACGCCCTCTTGTGGCAGAAAGCAATAATGGCACTTTAAAGTAAAGGAATAGATCAGCTTTAAAATTTATCACACTGTGTGGTGGTTCAATCGATCAAATTTAAACTGCGCAAGATGATCAAATCAAGGATTGAATAACAAAACAATTGACCTTTGTAGGGCTACCTTTACATTAAATGTGGTTTTGAAGCTTCAATACAGTTAAATTTAATGCAGGTGTTTGACACTTGTGGAGACTTGGGCTACATCACGTTTTCAGAGGCCAGATGTCCTAAAAGCCATGCTGATGTGATGCTATTGGGCTTCTGATGGTTGGCAGCCTGAAAAAGCTCCTGTGTGATTTGAGCCTTGGGCTAAAACTCCACTACGTTTTGCCAAAATGTGACAACATGTGGTCACGTTTTTGGTACGCGGCCCATTGACTTTTAATGTCTGTGCCGACAATGTGCACGAGCCTTTGCAGTGCTTTGGGACACGCGCACGTGGCAGGTGCGTGCCATTCAAGAATGCGGCCACTAAAGCCGGCCATAGACATATCGATCTATGGCCGGCTTGTAGCAGACTCCTTACAGCGTGGTGTCGTCGCCACGCTGTGAGGAGTCGGCTACAGAACGGACAGGAATCCTGTGTGTTCCATCAACACATGAGATTCCTGTCAGATTGTAGCCAATTAACTTGGAGGGGGAGGAGACTCCCCCTTCGAGTTAACTGCCTGCAGCAGGATCGGGCACAAAAAAAACCAGCAGGATGGATCCGCGTGCGATCCGACCTGCCGACTCTTTTGGTCGGATCCTCAAGGTGGGCTCCCCTGTAGTTGCGGCCGACCAACCTTTATGTGTTCGGCGGGAGCGAGCACGGCGGTCGGTCGCCCGCAACTATGGCCGGGAATCGGCCCATCTATGGGGGGGCTTAAGATTTTGCCGCGTTCCACAAAATATAGGGGAGTTTTAAGCTTAAGACCCCCATGCACCTTACATTCTTACCATACAGTTTCTGGCACTACATAGTTGTTGGTAGATCTAAAGAAAATTGTATGGAGTGATCTTAAGTTGTATGGTGGGGTTTACTCTTCTGAAGATAGAAAAATATATTAAGCAATGGGTTAGGTCACATTTCCATATGATCAAATTGATTCTGACATCACTGAAATCGTGTGAATGATCATAGTATGTGAACACCACATTTGTTAAGGGGTTTCGGAGATCTGCAAGCAATTTCCCTGATTATTTGAAAAGTAAGCTGCAACAGTCTCTGTCTGAATGATTTTGAAAATGATTGCCTGTGTGTGTAACTATTCTTGGAGGATTGTTACAAACACAATGTCACATAAATGGCAAATTCTATTTAATCAGTTTCGTCTACATTACCAGTATTTCTAAACTTGCAGACACAAGAGGATGAGGAAACTTTTTTCAAGGAACAGTTATTTTCAACAGGAATAAGATTTTAAAATAGCAGTCACCTGGTCAACATCATTCCTGTGTTAAAGCTTTGTGAACGGAGCCTAATGTCCTGTCGGTAAGGTAGATAGTTCCCACTGCGACACGGTGCTACATCTAAACACCAGGAAAAAATGCTTTAGAGCAGGGGTGTCCAAACTTTTTGCAATTAGAGAAATGGTAGGGGGGGGGGGCGGATGGACCATTCAGCCTTTGAACATTTCATGCAATTTAACTGTTACACAAACATGGCATTATTGTTGTTAAGCATTAGCCATTCAATGCCATTGCACTGATAAAGACTGCATATGATAGGACATTTAAGCTGGGTACACATGTGTAGATATGGGCCAGAGCAATAGCCCATGGCCATCTATCAGGCCCATATCATATGCGGCCATCCCTGTTTTCCAGAAGGACCAATCAATACAGCTTGAAAACAGGGATATTGGGCATGACTGTAAACCACGGTCGATGTCTATTGCTTTGCATGGAGACCCGTGGTCAAGCCTCCACTGAGCTGGAGACACAGCAGTCCTGTGTCTCCAGCTCCTCCGATATCAGGTAACAGCGTGATGACGTCATCATGTTGCTGCAGGGATCCTCGGGCAGCTCCAATATCGAGCCATATGTTCCTAGCTTTAGTCCTCCCAGATGTCAAGCCGCATTTAACCTAACTTGACCATTCCCTTATGAAGAATCAGATGATTCCCCATCACTGCTCACCTTAAAGCTGTATGCTAATAGCAGGGGCAATCTGCAAGAAGAAGCCTCAGCCAGCATAGACAGGCAACACATGGCAGATCTCTATGTAAACTTGGAGGGCAATCAGAAGACTGTGCTGCAACTTTGCAGTTGTGGTTCGCAAGTCCTTCAGCCAAAGCAGAAAAAAGATGGCACGGATTGGAAAGTTTTTGTTGCCTCTTCTCTGGTAGTGAAATGGTCACCTCAGTGTGGATCGCCTCTGCATATCTTTGATTTTATGACTGAGGCTGGGGAGTGGTCTAAGTTTAAAAACAGGCCACATTTGGCCCCCGGGCCAGATTTTGGACATGCTTGCTTTATTAGCAAAATATCAATGGACACATTAGAAGGTCTTTGTTCAGTGAAACCCTTTAAATCGTGTAGGAAAGCATGTAAAAATCTTTTTTTAAACATGTTAGAAGTAAGAAAAGTAAGGAATGCAACATATCCCAATACAGGTTTTTAAGGACGAACAGTTGGCATATTTTCCCAAATTGAAAAGAATCTGGGCATTTAAATTTATAAAAGGTTTATGTTTTATTGTAGAGTAGACGGTAGTATTATCAGCTCGTAAAACACATACGTACCTTCACTATCCCTCTGATTCTTATTATTCTATATCCGATCTTTCAGTTGCACCACCCATGCCCGATCCAGTGTGATCTTCAAAGACGGCAGAATGCTCGTTCTGGATCAGTTAAGCCTCAGTCCTTCCATTGGCTCTACTCTCTATCATAAACTTTATAGGAAAGAGTTTTGGCAGTCTGCGTGGGCAGCTTCACAGCCAAAAGTCATTTGTGTAGCTCAACCGTAAAACTCTCCTTTGAAGCATCTTGTTTCAATCATTTTGCTCCATTTGAATTTTGGAAATAGATGTCAATAACTGCTGACTTATTCAATGGGTGCTTATAAATAAAACTTCTAGACATTTTTGGAAATCTGTGTGTGTGTTTTTAGCAATAAATATTTCTAGAATGTGCAAAAACATGATATGCTAAGTTTGCCATACATAGGCTGTTCAAACATCTTTTATTGGGCGTGTGCGGGCATTCCATGACAGATGGGTCCTAAAGTGCTCCGCTCCTCGAGAGCACTTCTAGTTCCATTTTGAGCACAATCATCATAACGTTGTCAATGGTGTACATAAGGGGGTTACTGCAGCATCTTCTATTGTTTCAGATTCCATTTTATGGTTTTCCTCTAAGGTTAGACTATTATCAGGGATGCACATAACATTCCTCAGATGAGTACCAGGAGATGGTGGCTAGTACTCACCCCATATGTAGGGTGGTCTTCCTCACTGTCTCCCTCACTGTCCTCTGCGTCTGCTTCCTCCATGGTAGGTTCTGCTCCAGATGGACCTCCTTGTTCCTGATTGAGCCTCAGATTAGCTCCATCCACAGATCAGCAGCTGGCTTTGGGTAAAACACGTTTGAACCCCCAGATCTCACACCCTCAGTTGTGTGATCCCTACATTTTGGTTAGTAACTAACCACTGAGACTAACCTGCAGTCCAAATGTCAACCTTTCATAGTCATATTCCAGCTGTCACATAGTGCTTTCCTCTTTTTTCCTTTTTTTTTTTTTTGAGATTTACCCTTAATCTGCCTACTGTGACTCTTGAACCCCCTGATCTCAACACCCTTACAGAGTCCAATCTTTTTTTTTTGGATTAGTAATTTACATTCCCTATTTCACACCCCTAACCTCAACCTTTCATAGTTATTCATGTTTCCCTGCGGTTATCCAAGTGACATAAATTGTATACATGTAACATTTAGCTGCGGCTCGCCCAGACACGGACGCCTCCAAGTTGTTACTATGCATATGAGCTTGTAACATAATGCAGGGACTCAGAGCGAGGCGGTTTGGCCCCCTTTTGAGTACTAGAGTACCGTTTATGTGCACCCCTGACTATTATGCTTTCATTTAACTGTTTAGGCTCCATGGCTTATGGGATAGTTGTAAACATCAATTTATATTCGCTTCTAAGCACACTCCCTTAGCCTATTTGACACAACCTGGAATTCTCACCCTGGTTGTACATCTCCAATACAGGTTCAATGGTGGACAGGCTACAATGTTTTAATTCTCTTTGGACTCAATGTTCATCATGTTATGCAGGCAATTCTGCATTTTGTTAACCCTCTGGGCGGTTTGAGCTTTTCGTGCCATTTTTTATGGCACAAAAAGTTGTTTTACACGCAATCGCGGCGGAGTACACTGTACTCCGCTGTGCTTGCCAGCTCTCCAGCCAGCCCTCTACACGCCTCTGACGTCAAATAGACGCCGGCGGTGTGTGGAGAGGAGAGCGGCGCCCCCTCGGGCAAACCGCTAGGGAGGTTAAAGGAGGAGGGAGTGAGGGTGGGAAAAAAACACGGTGCAGGTTGACCACCAAGGGAGATACATTTTTAATGAGATATACCTAGAACCTCTTAGATTGTCTAAAAAAAATGTAGAGCTAGTCACCAAAATTCCAAATGTTGAAATTCTAATTCAAAATTCAGAATTTTTCATCAATTAAATCTATTTTAATTTTGATTCCTCAGGATGATTACGTTGAACTTCTCTCTTACCCATTGCTAAAGGTTTCACAATTGTTGGCTATTAAAAAATTTTTTTTAAGTGTTTATGGAAATAGGTAAGAGGGCTGTGTCGAATGAAAATTTCAAGTAAAACAAATTTTGCTGGATTCGATCATCTCTATTCTCCTTAATGCCCCACAGGCTTGTACAGTAGGCACTACGCATGATGAGTGTCTCACTTCATCTGTTTCTCTTCTTACCCTGATGTGCCCATCACTCTGAAACAGGACTTTTTTTTGGCCAGTCAGTGTATAATACAAGCTTATTTAACTGAAAACGTATGAGAATCAATGTAAACAGATAAAGAAGGTATAGCCGTGGAATGCCTTATGCTGGGCATAGGCAGGTCGATTCCCATGCAATTCGAGGAGCTGTTGAGCACAGCATGATGACGCCATCGTTCTGCGCTTGAGCTTCCTCGATATGGAGAAGCCATCGAACCCGGCCAATACATTGGACAGAGAACCTCTATTAAAAAATCGAGCCGTGTATGCCTACCTTTAGTGTTTTCTGGAAAGTTACCCTCTATAGAATAAATGCATCAAATTGAAAAGCTTGTAATTATATCGTGTTTTGAAGCCTATACTGCAACATTTAATATTTCTGATTGGACAAAACTTCTCACAGTTTAAAATTAAAATTTAATTATATAAAAAAAAAAATAATAATTCTATTAGTGAATACATCAATAATAAATAGGTTTAAATGACAAAGTTGCAGCATTTCCTTTTGTTTGATACATATCACAGCACTTGGATTTACTTCTTATTTTTTGTAATAAGTTCAATTTGTGTTGTCTTTTGTCTGTGCAGTTGTGAGCCTGGAGAGCAGATCGATGCATCTCAGTGCACTGGTGGAGGAAGCCCAGCAGCGAATGAGTGAACTGATGGCTAAGATGCAGACTGAAGGTTTGGGAATAGACAACAGCGAGAAAGAGAAACAGTTTAAATCCTGGGAGTGGAGATATCGCCTGTACAAGAGGATGAAGACTGGCTACGAACATGCAAGTAAGGGATTTTCACATTCTATTAATCCGCCCAAAGATGTTTGTGTTATGGGTTAGCTCTGGCGGGCTAAAACTAGAACTGTGACTTGGCAAAGGGCACTTAGATATTTCTATATATGTAACAGGCCCTCGCTCGCCGCCTTATAGTTGCTGGCACTATGGAGCAATTCATCTTCAAAATGTATTAAGAATATGTAAATATTTAATTGTTAATTGACTTTTAAACCCTCAAGTAATAAGGTAACACATTCTGTTTTCTCAAGGTCTGTGTTTTTTTTTTTATCAAAGCCTAACTTTAGTGAACCAGTCCCCCCTTCCATGGTATTTCAGTGACCTAAGGACATTATTTTCTTTATTTGACTTCACTAGTATTCCGAATGTACACCCACTGCAGACTGCTGGTTATCTCTTAAATACTAAATGTTTATATCCTTTACATCCTAGGTGCCCAACCTGCGGCCCTTTGGGCATTGTTCGACGGCCCCTCTTGGTCCTCCACATGCGGCCCCTAAAACCTAACTGTTAATGCAGAGGGCACAGCAATTTAACTGTGAAGTGGTCACACACTAACCTAGCTTTCATAATCAACTTTGACGATCCTTCATTAGTAAAATTGTCAATGTTGATTGGGGAAACCAGGTCTACATATAAGCACTGCACCCAGGGGCAGGAGGGGGAATGGGTGCTGTCGGGTTTTGACTGCCTGTCGAGATCTGGTCCACCACCTGCTGAGATATGTCGGGGAGAGGGTCTGGATCGATGTTATGTGCGGCCCTTTAGTGATGCCCTCAGATTAGTTGTGGCCCTCCATATCAACTCAGTTGCCCACCACTGCTTTACATTACATTATACTGAATTTTATATCACAGAGTTAATGGATGTGTCAGAATTCAGATTCCATTAAAATGTGTTTTACCGCCTTACAAGTTTGCTTTAGGTAGTGCACATTTGGTTCCATGTGCCGTATTTTTTTCTCAATAAGATGCACCTTTTTGTCTCCAAAATCGGCAGAAATAAATTGGTGCGTCTTATCCTCCCTGGCGATACGCCAGTACCACACCATTTTTAACAGAGTACCTAGCACTCTGCTATGTTGTCCTGCTCTCCCTCCTCCCCTACATTGCCTGCATTAACACAAAGGTCAATGGCGCCACCCCCTGCCTCTCCAAGGTGGTGAGTCCGCCGATGTTTACAATCGCTACGGGCTCGCCGTGTATAGGTAAGTATCCCAGAGTGTGGCTTGGGGTAATTTTGTTTTGTAAAACAAACTTACCCCAAACTCCTAGTGATTTTATGCTCCTCTGCTGCTTTCTCTTGTAAAGGCTTTAGCATACATCACCTTCTCTTGTGTCCCCACCACATTCTGTGCTTCCACCTTTAACCCTATATAAACGCTGAGCCATGCAGGGGACATAGTGATCCTTCCCAGAAGTGTTGCATAGAGGTTTTAGCATAGTAGCAGAGTCCATGTAGGTGGCACAGGTCCAAACCCTGTTGCAGGGACATTCTTTCTGTAGTTTTTGACCTCCCAGGGTTCTGCAAACAAAAATACAATAAAAAGGTTGCTCTGTCCATTTGAGATTTTGTTCTGGAATTCTGGGATTTTTAGCGGCACCTTCTTTTGTTTTGAGATTGTCTCTAAAGGGTCCATTTAATTTAGGGCCATCTTTGGAGTTATGCATTTTGCCCATAATAATAACTTTCTAGTGGCATGTAAGCCTTGTAAATAAACTTGATTTTCACTGAACTTGTACTTCTCTTCCAATGAAGGCACTCGTGGTCTGTTGTTTTGTGTAACAAGGGGTACCACCTGGTTGTTTACTTTAAACAAAATTGTATTTATGCTTTTATCAAAAACCTACCGTATATACTCAAGTATTAGTTGACCCGTATATAGGCTAAGGTACCTAATTTTATCTACAAAATCTGCAAAAACTTATTGTCTCATGTAAAAGCCGAGGGTGGGGAATGCAGCAGCTACTTGCAAAGTCAGATAGTGGAGATTTGTAAATTAAATTCCAGTAAAAACAAAGAAAATGTCCACAAGATGGTGCTGCCACCCAAGTTTGTTTACATACTAGCCAAGTCCAGCTTGGGATTGGCGCAGTCATCAGACCACCCACAGAGGCAGCCGGTGCCCGCAGGGAGACCAGCGAACACCTGCACAGGTAAGTGGGACTCAAGTATAAGTCCTGGGGGGCCTTTATACCTGAGTATATATGGCAATTTTAGAAGACATATTTAGAAGAGCAACCTGGGGACAGTAATCTGTTGGCATTTCCAATATTTTATCAAATACAAAATACCTAGTGTCCATTGGGCGTCATTGCTGCATTACACGACACGTCCATGATGCCCAATGACACAGACTCTTTTGCCTAAGGACATGTAGAGGGGTTTACTATTGTAAAGTGGTGATGACATGCAGTCTTTAATCCCATGGGCCAAACACTTGTCTACTGCTTTTCAATCATCCATTTGATGCATCTGTTGCGGATGCGTTACTCGCTGTTGCCCGCTACTAGTGGCATCACACAGGGCCGTGCATGAAAATGGCAGAAAGTTCTTTTTTCCTTTTACTATTTCAATGTTTCAAACAATTTCTACCAAACTGAAGCTGCTTCTAGCTGTAAAACATATGTTTAATACGTAAAGGTAACTTACAGATGCTAAAAGGTATAATTTGTAAAGCTGAAACCTCCCCCATTTCCAGTTAAATTGTTTAGGTAGTCTTCTTGTTACACTGATTGAACAGCACACATATCCAACTATACCAATACGCATATTCCGTTAGTAATTACTCCAGCACATGTCTTGGCACTGACCCTTATGATTACCAATGGCCCCCTAAATGAAAAGATTGGATAACCCTGTTCTCAGTATTTACAGAAGTAAAGAGAATTTTCCATTTTAAAAGTCCAGCTACAAGTAGCCTAATAGCCTATTTATTTATTTTTTCTTTAATACCAATGGCACAAATTGAGAAAGACGTTAATGCTAATTTATCCTTTTCCCCCTAAAACACTCTTCTACTTGTTGAAATGCTGGAAAGGATCTGGTATCATCCCATGATGGGAATGCTAGGTCATCCATTGCTTGAGATATGCAGGGTTTGAGGTATGCATTGCAGGTTCCATTTATCCTGAATGTGAAGTGTCTCTGGGGCGACTAATTAGTAGCTGGAGAAAGAGAGAGCAGCTCTTTAGAATGCATGCTGTGTCTTCTCTCTCTGGGTGGTCCTCATTGGCAAGGGATAGACACCTTTCCAGTTCTACCCAGCCCGGCTTTTGCTGAAAACAAGCTAGTCTGTGATTCCACACATTAGGCCGCTCGTCCATTTTCACTAGAGCCGAGAACAAGCTGTCTTTTCTTTCCTCCGCTGCTGTCCTAATTCTGCTGCCATTTACCCTGATACCTCACAGTAGTTCCCCGTCTTCTCTCTTCACCTGAAGACCATAACGTCATCTCGCCCTGTTGTACACTGCCATCTATCTGACTCTGAGCTTCTGTAACACAAAGGTTTTCTATAGGTTCATTACAGGTAGTTCTTAAATTTCTTGCAATCTAACTATGTCTGTTTGATACAGCTTACACTAATCAATCTTATTTTGGAAATATTGAATGTGAAAAGTTAAAAAGTAACGTATCTGGTAGCATCTGCAGCATTTATTATTCGGCTCTGGACAGTGTTTATTATAAACCTCCCTAGCGCACTGCTAAGATTCAGATTTCTGTACCAAAAGCGCACAATAGACTTTAATGAAAAAAAGTTTTTTTTACATTGTAGGCATGTAACTTCCCAAAGTATGTCCATAGAGGAGTCTGGTAGACATCCTGAATATAATCACATGTTAAGATGCTTTGTAAATTACTCGCAATATCGGATCATGAAGATTACAATAATTCACTTTATCAGGTAAATTAGCACTGCAACCACAAGATGGCGCTGCAGATGTGCTAGGTTACATAGGAGAGCAT
>CM070042.1:51051581-51063031 GCA_036250615.1 Ptychadena robeensis
AGCTATATAGCATGATGGTAAATAACTAAATTAGCTTAGTGCCGACTGTTAACTCCATAGCAAAGTAATTTGATTGTGCTAATTGCAATTATACTCTTAGCTGATAAATTAGAAATGATTGGGTTTGTTATTAAAGTACACAGCTATTTAAAACAATAAACAACTGTATGTATCTAATTTGTAAATTAGATATTTGTAATGTAATTTTATTAGAATTCCCTTTCCATTTAAATCTGTCAACAATCATTTTTAGAAAAAATGCCACGACTATGAAAACAGGATTGTTCTGTGGTGTGTATCTGTACAAAATGTTCCTGCTTCTGTGATTGGCTCACTGCTTTCCTACCTACCTGTTGTGGTTTTTTTTTCAACTAGTATGGTAAACAAGGTAAACTCACAGCAATAAAACATTTCAGACTTCCCTTCAAAAATAAGAATGAGTAAAGGCCCCCATACACCTTACAATCTTTCCATATAATTTCTGTACAATCACATTTTGTTCTACCAAAACCATGTAATATGAGGATCTTTCTAATAGTTTCAATCACTATGTATTCTATCAGGGGGGACCTATATCACTGCTATGTAGTGCCGGGACCTCTCTGATAGAATATATAGTGATTGGAAGAAATATATCACTGTTATGTAGTGCTGGGTCCTCCCTGATAGAATACATAGTGATTGGAAGGTATATATCACTGCTATGTAGTGCCGGGTCCTCCCTGATAGAATACATAGTGATTGGAAGGTATATATCACTGCTATGTAGTGCCGGGTCCTCTCTGATAGAAAACATAGTGATTGGAAGGTATAAATCACTGCTATGTAGTGCCGGCTCCTCCCTGGTTGAATACAAAGTGATTGGAAGGATTAGAAAGCTCCTCATATTACATGGTTTTGGTAGAACAAAAGTTGATTGTACAGAAATTGTATGGAAAGATTGTAAGGTGTATGGGAGCCTTTAGGTCATGAGCGCAAGTGTTTTCCTGCACTTTTTAATGTGGCTGTTTATTTACAGGGGAAATGTGTCGATAAAGTTACCCTCTCATTTGGAATTATGCAATCCAATTCATTTGGCATGGTTGGTGTTGCGTGGCCGATTTTGTTAACATTTTAATGCAGTGGAGACTAGGCTTTAGCCTTGGTAGTTGCACATACATATTTCCAGATGATATTTCAATTGTTTTACCTTTTGTCTAGAGAAGTGGTTCCCAAACTGGGGGGCGGACCCCTTGGAAGGGCGCAAAGGTATTCCAGGGGAGCGATGGTCCCTTATTGTTCCTTAATAATAATGTTCCTTATTAGAAAAGGGGGGCCCTGCAAGGAAGGTTTTGGGAACCACTGGTCTAGGGTTGCAGGTCTCTATGAAAACATGACATGGTCATCCTAGAGCAGGGAAATGTTCACCTGTATGTAGTGAAAGATTTTCCGTGATCCAGCAGTCCAAGCTTATTATCGTCTCATGATCTGGTGCTGGTTCTCCAACAATGTAGATTTTTGTGTAAACTTTCTCCTTCAGTCTTGATGGTTTTTATCTCCGGTTGCCTTGGAGGTTTTTCTGTTTGTTTTCTTTACCTCTCTTGGATGGCTGTTTCCATAATTTAGTCCCCATTAATCATGCTTTAGGAATAAGACTTAATAACTGCTACCGCCTACATAGAAATGTCATATAACTCACACCTTGATGTTGACGAAGATGAATCAGGATTATCCAAAGTCAGAGCTGTAATTATACAAGGGGGCAGCTATCAGTGATGTAGAGCAGTGGTGGGCAACAAGTGCGGCCCTCAGCATCACTTAAGGGCCGCACATAACATTTTCAATCTATAATAATTTTATAATGAAAAAAATACAGCAGGTATAGCTAGAAGACAATATTTATGTTTTAAATAATTCTTCAAGCATTAGAGAACACTGTAGTATGGTATTGCACATTTTGTGTCTTATACATCGTCAAAGGTTATGTGCCTCATACTGTAGATATCATTAAAGCCTTTTCTAAGGATATGTGCCACAATATATAATATAGGTCATTGGTCCAAAAACAGGAATTAGTATTGATAGATAGACAGACAAAATAACACTTTATATTGTTTATATGGATTATCTAATCCGAAAAATATTGGCATCCTTTTGTGTCATCAATGTTTAACTGAAGACTTAGTGGTAGGGCTGGACAATAATTCAATATCAATATATATCGCAATATTATTGTATATTGAAATATCAGAAATGTATATCGAAATATCGGAAAACAATGTCGTTTACAATTGTATCAATTTGTCGCTGAAGACGCTTCAGTCATAGGCTGTATAGGGAGATCGTCTCCAATGGGAGCGAGCACTCCCATTTGCCAATTTCCCCGAGAGAGGTAATTACTGCCGTCAAATGCCTCACATTGAGATGTGCGGGCGCAGTGATCTAGTAAAATCCTCTCTATGACTTTGCTGCAGCCTATGCACCAGGCGAAGGCAATCTACATAGAACGAGGCGGACCCAGCGAGTCCAAGTTTTGTCACTGATGTTATTATGTTGATGGACAGGGGAAACAAGGCGGAGAGGAGGATTTTGACATGGTATCCTGTCCATGGAATGAAATCTCAGGGATACAGGGGGGCCTCCCACATACAGGATGCAGTTGAGGGGAGGAAGGGGAAATGAAAAAACTGGGTTAAAGGAAAAAAACTTCTGCGTACCCCCCCCCTTCCCCGAGAGAGGATCACTACAAGGGTTGGTCGTGGAGCAGGGGACCCTTCGAGATCAGCCTCCCCCTGTGTCACTTACCCTCCCAGCACATGGAGATCAGCCTCACAATAATTTTAATAGGAGGATCCTAGAGGTATTATAGACTTTGCAAATTCAGATTGCAGAAATCTATTGTGTGTGTCCTCTGCAGTTTTTTCGTGAGGCTTTTTAATATTGTCCATATCGATATCGGAATTATATCGTATCAACCAAAATGAAGAAATATATCGTGATATAAACTCTTGCCATATCGTCCAGCCCTACTTGATGGGCATTTGGAAGGACCCTTAAGGTGGCCATACTCGGTTTTATATTTTTCCATTCCATCAACTACTGTAGTGGATCTTGTGAAAATCGATTCCTTGGATTATAAAATCGACCGAGCAGTAATGAGGCATTCTAGTAAATGTCAGTAGATTGTTGAGGTATCTGACGGCTGGGTAGAGGCTGTGGCCTCTACATCATGGGTAGCTGTACACACACAGAACCACATATGGGGCAATGTGGGGCTTTTAAGGCACAAGCGAAAATATATATATTTTTAAAACAGGTCTTTATTGTGCTGACCAACTATGCATATGTAAAATCCAATAAAAATTGCTATATATGACATACAATTACACCATATAAATTAGATGCTATACGCGACTTCTAACAGTTTTGCCTTAGACACCGGCAGATTCTGGGTAGCTCGACGCATTTCGCCCCCTATACGGGGCTTCTTCAGGAACGAACCCAGAATTAGACGTGTAAGCTTAAAAAGACAATCATATCATATTATAATATTATACATAAATGTGAACATATATTGAACATGTCACATATTCAAAATTAACAAAAGTGCTCAATATACATCCTATATATCAATAAATATTGAACCCATCGTGACAACAGGGATAAGTCCCTCCCCCCGAGTAGTTTCGCGGTTCGTGGCCCCACCTGGCCCCCACCAATTCACCCCCCAGGTATTCCACCCCAAACTAGGAGAGTATGTATATATAGGTATAGGTCATTAGGTATCATGGGTTGCTGCCCTTCTATACTTACAACTCTGACTTTGGATAATCCCAGTACATCTTATCTAACAGCAAGGTGTGGTATATGACAATTAGGTAAAAACCCAAATGACAATTACAGCAGGTAAAGCAGTAAAACACACAGAAACTGTTCTTTTGATTCGGGGTGTCATATTTTCAACTAGCCGATTTGTGAATATGGGTTTGTGTCCATTGCGTTGAAATTCGGTGCAGGGAAGCTGCTGCTTGTAATCACCTATTGGCTATGACACTTAACATGTCTATTGGCTTTCAATGGACACGTCACAATGTGTCTGATGATATTTTGGCTCATTTGACCTTTAGATTTAATAAGTCACGTTAACAATTATGCAGCACTTCACTACAGATCTATTCACACTTATTAGGCCAGTGTCGGGTAAATGTCGGTGATCCTTTCATATGGGCATAGATGTTAAATCTCTATGACGAAATGTCTGGCCAGTGGCTCCAGGAATAATGGGCTGGGTACAGAGGCCTTAGTGTTTTGTACACATAAATGCTTTTTAATTTCCATTTGTTATTGTCTTTGTTTCCACGCCCAACAGATCATTATTAAAAATGATTGAATTTGTGTTGGTTTAATAGACATCCCTTGGCGTGACATCTAACAAAAAAAAATTGTTTGGAGGTTTAAATACTTTTGGATATGACATTATCCCTCATGTATTTCTCAAACATGCCTGAATTTAATAATTACTTTTTTTTTTCTGAAGCAAAAGATGCTGTAAACCAAATATCCCTGTTTATTGGCAGCATTTTAAAGGGAAACCCTACAGTAAACAATTCATCTGCGCACCAAGAGAATGTCACTTGCAATTCTTATCAACAGGGAAACATGCTGGACGCATATGGAATTAACTATATACAAGTGCGGCCTATTCCTGATGTTCGCCCACGGGGAGCGTAGTACAAAACAGTAATCAAGGCAGGCTTTACTCATTGAAGACAACAATATATACTCGGATTGCAATTACATCGACATGAAAAGGATTTTGTCAATTCTGCTTTGCAGACTAATTGAGTTTAAAATTTTTGTAGACTCCAGTGTAATTAAGACATTTTGAAAAGCTTGTTTTAAATATTGTAAAGCCATTTCTGCAAGTTTGCTATTTTAGTTGTATTGTTTTATTGTACAGACAGGGAAAAAAAGGATTCTGAGAGTGAAGAGTTAAAAGTATCACCTCTATAGGGGCTATACATATCGAAGCACTGTAGGGCATGGAGGAAAGATTAGAGGCAACTCACCCAGCCAGTTTCGGTTACCAAGAAAGAGAAAGTAAACTTAAATCCAATCACTAAAATTTTAAACCCTAAAGCCCCCCCCCCCCCCCCCCCCCCCCCCCCGATACACCTTAAGATCGATCCATACACTTTCCATTAGATCTACCAACAACCAGGGCTGTGGAGTTGGTCGATAAATTCCCCGACTCCGACTCCTCAATTTCTGATTCTTCCGACTCCTCGACTCGATTTCCGTTCAATAGGGACCCGTTCTCCCCAGCTTGCAGTGTGTGATTTACAACACGCCACAAGCTGGGGAGAAGCAGCCTGTCTCGTACAGCTGCCTCACTCATACGGCTTCCGAGTGAGGAGTGCTGGCTCCGCCACTTCACACTGACAGCCGACGGCTGTGGAGGGGGCAGGAGCTGCAGCTGTTTCAATACTTTCCATGAAGACTCATGTCTCCATGCAAAGTATTGGAGATTGAACGGGGTCTTTACAACATTTTGGAACCCCCTTAAATCAAGTTCCTTCGAGCCGGCTCTATTGATCCCGCCCGAAGGAAGGCACAAACGGGTAGGTTTTTAAACAGATAAGAGTACAATCTAATCAATACAATCACCGTGAGCGCGCAAATTAATTGATTGTACTCAAATATTTTTACAGATCTACCCATGTGAGCTTTAGTGTTCTGATCTTCTGCTGAAGATAGGGCACTGGAAGGCTCCAAGAAGAGGCAGGGTGAAGGGGCACTTCAAACATGACTCATGATTTCCCTGGAATCCCATAGTCATGTGTAAAGTTGAAGCTAACAATCTAAGTATTTGTCGCCTCAACTGAATGACAGCGGTTTTCCAAATGCTTTACAGCTTCAGTCTTGACCTATTGACGATCCATTCCCTTCACTTATACAAGCGTCTCTAGTCCAGCTAAAAACATTTACTTCATTATCAGCGAGAGTTAAAGCTAGCCATACACGCACCGAGCAGCGGCCGATTTTGCCACGACCGATGGGCGTGCGCACTTGCCAATCTGGGGGTGCCCACATGGGGCGACAGATCGCTGATGTCCCACAGCTCAGCCGGCCAGAGAACGGATATGTCCGATAATCTCTGGCTGATGGCGTTAAGCCTGCCATACACCCACCGAGCGGCGGCCGATTTTGCTGCCGACCGATGGGCGTGCGCACTCACGACCGTCGGTTGGCGGCAAAATTGTCTGGTGCCCACATGGGGCGACAGATCCCGCTGTAGCGCCGGGTCCTCCCTGATAGAATACCTAGTGATTGGAAGGTATATATCACTGCTATGTAGTGCCGGGTCCTCCCTGATAGAATAGATAGTGATTGGAAGGTATATATCACTGCTATGTAGTGCCGGGTCCTCCCTGATAGAATACATAGTGATTGGAAGCTATATATCACTGCTATGTAGTGCCGGGTCCTCCCTGATAGAATGCATAGTGATTGGAAGCTATATATCACTGCTATGTAGTGCCAGGTCCTCTCTGATAGAATTCCAATCACTATGTATTCTATTTTACAGCTCAAAAGATGCCCTGTTGTATAGGATACCCCCTTTAGCGTGGAGTGTCTTATCCGGGTAAAATTACTGGGGTACTGCAGCTCTGCTGGCCGGAACTCAGTGCTCCAACTGGTAATGAATGCGGGGAAGCTGTCAGAGGTGTCCGCACCTCCTGGTCTCACTCTGCAGAGCTCTATGTTAGCAAACTAAACACCCAAGAATGGATCATCCATCTGCAGATCTGTATGTGAGCTGCTGCATCAGTCTGCTCACATACAGTTCTAAGCGCAGACAATGTGAGCTGGCAGAATCTACCATGGCTGGATCGTCCCTCTGCAGGGCTGTGTATGTGAGCAGTTTCTTCAGTCTGCTCACATACAGAGCTGTGACATATTCAGCTGCTGGTGGTCGCACATTCACATTATAAGACACAATTTTTTTTCCCCCTGATGCTTCTCATAGTGTGAAAAATACAGTAGTTGCAGTGTCGGCGCCAGAGGGGTGCTTGGGTGTGCTTAGCACCCCCAAAATCCTCGTCCAGCACCCATGTTGTACATGGAAATCAAATTTTTTGGGAGGGCAAGCTTTCCTAGCACCCAGGTAGCACCTTCAAAAAAAAATGGCTGGAGCCACCCCTGAGTAGTTGCAATAAAATTATACACCTGGTATCCATGTTCCCATCTGTCTTATACAAGGGGGTCAAACTCCCTCCACACAGATTCAGCACCCATCCTTCAAACTGATTTATTTTATCCTGTGATTATCACCCAGTTCTATACACCACCTTAATATCCTTCCGGCCACTGACATCACTTCTACTCTGTGATCACTGCTGACAGTTGTGCTAAACTATTTATTCATTTCTTTTAAGCTTTAAATAAAAGAATATCTGGTGACCCTGATCCTGCGATGAGCATACTGTTATGGGTTGGCCTTTGTTTTCCAGTTTGTTCTCCAGTATTATATCCCACTAATGTTTTCTTTGGGTGAAAGCTGCAAGAGACAATGCCAATAAACCTTGCATTGACAAAAGAGAAAAAAGCATCACAATTCAACATCATGCATTAGAACACAACACGGCAAACATTTTAATTATTCAGACCCCATTCCCTAAATAAGATATATAGGGCGCCCCTCGTAGTTCTTGTCCGTCCTTCCCCCCCTTACCACCTCGTTCCCCCCCCCCCTCCCTTTGCAGTGGACCTCCCTCCGGTGTCGTCCTCCCCCGCCCTCCCATCCGGCCAGCCTCTTCCCCCCTCTTGCCTCGCCCGGGGACGGGACAGTCTCTTGACTATTCCATATTAAAGGTAATTACTTCTTACCTTATTAACCACATTTATACAGAATATGATATCTGACAGCCACTGTATGTTTCTATTTTAGACCTTAGAAATCCTTCTGAAGAAGCGGTTTAATTCTGCGAAACGCGCCAAGGTTATAGGTCTACGCTTCAGGTCATATGTACAATATTGTACTCTCCGATACACGGGAGTTATTTGTATAATGTAGAAAAAAATTTTTTTGTGATTAATTGGTGATTAAAACAGTTATAATATTCTATTCAATCGGTTCTTCTACGCTAATTTTTTACTATTGACCAATTAAAAGTCCCCGGTATTGTGCTGGAATATTCCAGACAAATAAGTGCCACCACTACGAGATTGGCTATATGCCAACCTCCAAATTTTTCAAGTCTTGATTTTTAGTGCTTATCATGGTCAAGTAATAACACTGAAACTGCCTATTATTTACAGATGAAGAGGGAATATTTTTTTTTCTAACACTCTACCTTTTTTTATTATCTTCTCCATTTGTCTTTGGAGTTGTATAACCGTTTTCAAGTAAAAAAAAATCTTTTTTTTATATACAATTACATGAACCTCAAAGAAAGTCCATATTACATCATCCCCATAAATGTACATACCATATTTTGGGAGTCTAATAGTCCAAATATGTTATCATGGGACATCATGGGAGAAATAGCTCTGCATCCCAGGAGGCTGGAATTTGTTCCATTCCCTCCAACTAAGCCAAAAGATCACTGCCAAGAGGGACATTTTAGCTGTATTAACACTAGCAGTCCCCATTCTCTGAACACACTGACCAACCAGCTGGGTGAATGGAGGCGATTTAGATAGTATGAGTTGTGTATTTACATTAATGTTCTGCATTGCATTAAAAAAATGATGAGACACAGACTCATCTTTCCTCCCATATGTAAATAACTGTTCATGGGTAAGTTGTAAGTGCCAGATTGTAAAATGTGCCTCTCCATAAGTTGGTCAGTGGGTTCAGAGAATGGGTACTGCTACTGTATGGACACATACTATAGTTTCATCCCCGCACACTCTGCTGCAACTAAGACCTCCCTCCTGGCACTGGCCTTTTGGAGGAATATGGAGGAATATGGAGTGAATACTGCATGGCCCAGCCCTGCCTACTTAAATGGAACATGCTGTATATTAACTTTATATGTGGATGGCTGTGTCTCTAAGTCCTTTCTATTTTCTCTAAAACTACGGGGTGCGTCTTATGGTCCGTGTGTCTTATAGTCAGGGGTGCACATTACTTTTTTAGTGAGCTCCTCAGGTGAGTACCAAGAGATTGTGTTTGGTACCCACCCCATATGTATGTGGTCTTCCTCACTGTCCTCTGCGTCAGCCTCCTGCATGGTAGATTCTGCTGCAGATGGACCTCCCTGTTCCTGATTGAGCCTCCGATTAGCTGTCTCAATCCACAGGTCACCAGCTGGCTTTGGGTCAAATGACACTCTCGCAGTACAACAAGTTTGAACCCCCAGATCTCATACCTCAGTAGTACAACCCTGATATTTTCTGGCTTAGTAACTAACCCCTGAGACTACCAGCAGTCCAAATGGCAACCATTCATAGTCATATTCCAGCTGTCACACAGTGCTTTTCTCTTGTCAGTTTTTACATATTACCTTATACCTACCTTACATATGCCTACTCTGACTTTCATCCGCCAGATCTCCAACACCCTTAAGGCCCCCATACACGGGTCGGATTCCGACCGGATTCCGGCACGATCGATTCCGGGCGCGTGCACGCGAATCGATCGTGCCGGAATCGTGTGCAGCCCACCTTGTCCGATCGATCGCATCCGATTGATCAGGGGCTCAGAATCGGATCCGACAGAGAACCAACATGTTGGTTCCATCAGATTGATTCTGCACACATCAGGGGGAGTTGCCATTTGTGAGGTGGAGTCGGAGATGGAATCGGACACGGAATCGTCCCGGAATCCCTTGGACAAGGTGGTATGCAGCGATCGGATTCTCTTAATTGGCCGATCGATCACACCTGCAATTCCCGGCAGAATCGTCGGAATCGATCGGATGGGTGATCGAGCGGCCATGGAATCCGACTGTGTATGGCTGGCTTTAGACGTCCAATCTTTTTTTTTTGGATAATTAATTTACATTCCCAGTGTCACCCCCCTAACTGCAACCTTTCATAGTTATTGATATTTCCCTGCAGTTATCCAAGTGACATAAATTGTATACATGTAACATTTAGCTGCGGCCGCCCAGACACGGAGTGCCTCCAAGTTGTCAGTACGCATATGAGCTGTGTAACAATAATGCAGGTACGCAGAGCTAGGTTTTGGCCCTTTTTGAGTACCAGAGTACCACTTATGTGCACCCCTGGTTATAGTGCCAAAAGAACAGTATATAATAAGTTGGATGTGGGTCCACACAAAAGGTGCAATGCTTACCAAGTTTAGATGACACGTAGGAAAGGTGTGATTTTTATGGAATTCCTCTCTCATTACAAGCACAGGATGTGCCGGCAGGATATACAAACCGCAATAAAAGAATGATATTTCCATGTAAGAATGACTAATAACTGTGCAAACTATGTTGTAAAAGTTGAATCGTTTTGTGTTTTTTTCCTCTTTTGTTTTCTCCAGATAGCGCACTTTCCTTTTCCAAAGCTATTTCTGGAATGAATTTTCTCCATTATCCACTTCTCTACTGTTCTGTCAAAATTTTTCCTGTTCTTTGTTGTGTTCTTTTTCCTTTTGAAATTACTGAAAATTTCTAGGAAATCGCTGGGTTTTTCCTGCATGGTAAAGATTTGCCAAGGATTTGAGTTTCTGGCTCTTAAAGCGGATGTATACTCAAAATCAGAATATATACAGTATATTAAATTTAACTTGCTTCTGACTTACCTTTCTAAAAATATATACTTACCTGATGTTCCCTGTAATCATGAGAGATTCCATATTTATCTTCCAGGCTTCTGGGGGTTAATTCAGTGCAATATTGTGAGTGTCCACTGGGGGTGCCATGTAATGAATTTAAATGGTAAAAGTGTCTCTGTAGATTAAAGTACACAGTACCTGATCAGGTATTTGCACGAATGTCACTGAGTGATGATGGGTCCCTGTGTCATCACATGAGAGATGAACGCTGTGTCATCACATGAGAGAGGAGGAGTGATCAGTGTATTTTTTTGCACTCTTGACTTTTTATCGACACTTTGGTAGTGACGGCCCAAACTTTCTGCAAAAAAGGGATGTGAAGCCCCGTCTTTCTCATCTTACATCCCTGCCTTTCTCACCTTGCATCCTGCCTTCTCATCTTGAAGCTCCGCCTTTCTCATCTTGTAGCCCACCTTTCTCACGTTGAAGCCCCGCCTTTCTCATCTTGCACCCCGCCTATCTCATCTTGCAGCCCCATCTTTCTCATCTTGCAACCTCACCTTTTTAATCTTGCACCTCGCCTTTTTGCATCTTACAGCCTGCCTCTCTCATCCCGCCTTTCTCACCTTGCATCCCACCTTCTCATCTTGAAGTTCTGCCTTTCTCATATTGTAGCCCCATTGTTCTTATCTCGCACCCCTGCCTTCTCATCTTGCACCCCGCCTTTCTGATCTTG
>CM070042.1:51087173-51097899 GCA_036250615.1 Ptychadena robeensis
ACAAAGCGTTCATGGTCAAATGTGTTAGGTTGATGAGTCTTAGCTTTTATCGGTATGCATACCACTTGGAGCTACAGGTACCTTATTTACCCAATTCACCACTTAACCCTTATGATGGTACCACAGTATCTGCTACCTTCTACCACCCTTTATTGTACTTACCACCATTGATCACCATTTACGGCTACTATGAGGCACAGTAGGACCGATCTAATGGGGGGGGGGGGGGGGAGGGTGGCTGGGCTGCCACCTGTGGGAGAGAGTATGAGCAGGCCTTGCATACTGCTCTGTCTGCAGGGATACTATGCCCCACATAAGGAACTTCGGTCCAGCACGGGGTGTTTGAAAAACCTAAATACAATCTTGGATGTGCATTTTCACACTATTGCCTTACCCAGTCTCCACCCTGCGACGACATCCATCCACGATATAATTACCAGGCCCTTAATTATTTGAAGGCTGTTCGTACCCGATATTCCTCCACATACATAGCAGGTAATAAGCAATTTATTCAAATGTTACTGTGTTTTGAAGAAGGGTTGAATCCCTTCATAACCAATGGGATCAGAATGCACCAATCATAAATGTCAGATGTACAACCCAGATTATATGTGTAACTTTATAAATGTTGTAATTAGTACTAAGAAGTCAGACATGATGTTCTTATATTATATCATATATTATGTGAAAGCACGAAAACGTAATTTATTATGATACACAGGGGAACAATTTACCATTATTATCTTTTACTATAACCTTGTCTCTCCTATAGGTGGCATCTTCTGTGCCGTGGACTATTGTTCTGTTTGTGCAGCCTGATACTCCTCCTGGACCATTGGGTTGCCCCTACAGTCTTTACAATCCATTCACCTCTTAAAAACAGGCTCATTTATTCCCCTCCTGAGGACGCCGGTGGCGGCCAAAACGCGTCGAGGGGCGGAGCATGCATACCGATAAAAGCTAAGACTCATCAACCTAACACATTTGACCATGAACGCTTTGTGCTATTATGTAACACTTGGAACATTGAGGGATATCATTGTACATATGAGAGAACTGTCGTGCAATTGAATTGGCTGATCAACTATCGTTTTGATTCAAGCCTTTTTCACTTCTTTCTTACCTATTCATCTTTTTATCTATGTAACCAATTAAACGTGACAATTTTTGATATCTAAGTTTGTCTGTACATTTATCCTTGTGGTTGGTACCTCTGATCTGGGTCACACCTAAATCCTCAAAAATCTGGGACCAGGGCAGTCCCAAGACTCCTTCTGCTTATGGAGTCACTATAAAATAATAAAAAAAAACCTGACTGCTACATGGAGCTCAGTACATCCACTTGGCAGTGTGGGAGTTAAAGGAGGCAAGTCAGCTTCCCCACCCCCCACTCTGCCACACAGAGCTGTGCTCTACATAGACAGACCACTTATCTCAGTATGTGTAGAACCAGAGCTCAAGCTGACATACAAAGCTCAGAGTGACTAGCATGCCACTTGTCATTGCTGTCCCAGCTAAGCGAATTTCTGTCCTGCTCAGCTGTGCTGCTGGTAGCACGGATAAACCCACCATTGGCCAGGAGTAGGGGGGAGAATCAGAAGAAAGCTCAGTGCAATTGGGGGTGCATAGAATGTGTGAGCAGGCATTTGCCAAATACAATGCACACACTTGTGCATCTTAAAAGGTGAATTATTCAATAAAGCTGTTTTTAAAAAAGAAAAAAAAAGTGAAAAACAGTTTGTACATAAGCAGAATTGATTTGTGAATTCCTAGATGGTTGCAAATATAATAACGGCATTTGGAGATCAGGTGGTATATGGATTCAAGTAAATTTAAAAAGATGTTAGTCCGAAAGGACTGTGCTTCTGAGCAATACCACCATGTGTGCACATTAGTACCCTCAATAGCCCCTAAAGCTGTCAGCCGAGTAGCCAAAAACTCGCGATGCAATTTTTTATGGCACAGCGTACCAACCTCAACATAACCTTATAGCTAGCTTCTACTGCAGGAACGGTTGGATAAGATGTACGGGCAGTGTTCCTTATCTGCTCCCTATTCAGGAGCAAAGGGAGCAGATTCCTCTGTCTCCACTGAAGATGCCTGCTGGCACATCCTCTCTGACTGTGTATGTACACATATCATATACACACGCCAGAAAGAAAGATCTGTCCATGTGACACCTTCCCCACCTCAGTGTAGCCAATTGCTTATCCACGTAGAGCATGCTAAGGCGCTTCTGTTTTTGGGTCACGCATTTGCAATATTAGTTGCATGCATTTCCTCATCCCCCAAAAAAGTGAACCTTGAAGTGCTCAAAAATACTGTAGATTAATGTGATTTTATCTGCAGCATAATAGATCTTTTCTAGATCCATTTGTCTCTCTATTAAAGCCTAAAAACAAATATTGTCCAAATAGATGTTGGTATCACTATCCTCACAGTTCTGGACAGCAGTGCAGTATAAAACTAGGAGCCAGGAGCTATTGGTAGATTTGAAAGACGCCACAACAGTGAAGCATGTCCCCACATTGTTGTATTGGCAAAACACTTTGGATTGCCCCAGCTTTCTTTTAACATTTATATTGTTTAATAATTTTTTATTGAAGTGTACCTTTAAACTTCTTTCGTATTTCTGTTCTGCTCCTTAGTTACCGCATTGATTTCACAGTGACAAAGTTTTTAGATTGAGGATAAACAGTCTTAGACTGGATGGAAATGCTAGGCTTTGGACAGTACCCAGACTTAGTCAGTGAGCCTCAAACACAACAGGAAATGTTGTTTGTTTTCATAGGAGTATTAAACGTCCTTTAAAGTCATTTGTCTTGTACTGTATAAACTTGTAAATATTATTAAGGAATTCTAGTTTAAATAAATGGATTGCTTAATAGTGGGATTTTTTTACCCACCTAAAAATGTGTTGAATAACTGCCAGGGTTCTGCAGGTCAGCGCTGAGCAGTGGCTGATATGATTGACTATTGATTCGCTATTTTCTATATTGATATGACGGATTTCATTATTAATTTGTTTTCTATACTGATATGATGGATTTAATTGCAGTAACACCCAAAAGAATATTGGGTATTGGGAATATTGCCATAGATTTGACCTTATATGATGGACCTTGCATGCTTTGATATTGGGAAGAGAGAACATGTGAAAGTCTAGATCTTGGAAATGGTCCCCATGTGTGATCTGGTATGCTGCTGGTAACCATGTGTGATGTGGTATGCTGCTGGTAAGCATGTGTGATCTTGTATGCTGCTGGCAATCATATGTAGTCTTGTATGTCACTAGTTTACATGTGTGATCTGTTAGCCTGCTGGTAACCAAATGTGATCTTGTATCATGCTGGTAAAACATGCCCTCCTGAATTCCCACTAATTGTGGTAATGAAGTTAGGAAGAGAGAACATGTAAAAGTCTAAAACTGGGAAATGGTTACCATGTATGATCTTGTATGCTGCTGGTAACCATGTATGATCTTGTATGTTGTTGATAACCATGTGTGATCTGGTATGCTGCTGGTTTACATGTGTGATCTTGTATGTTGTTGATATTGAAAAAGGGGTTGAGGGGTGAGGGCCAGATGCCATACGCATAAGCTCCTGACTGCCTCAACTAAAGGCTAGGGACTTGGGGGGACTTTAAAGGCACCAATAATATGTAAAGTAAATTATCCGTATGTTTAAATAAAATTTATTTAGGCAATATAGGTAGTTTGACAATTTAGAGAACAACATGTACGTCATTGTTACATCCAATACTATCATAGTCATTACATTTCGAATGTGTTGAACAAGATAAAAACAGTATTATTCATGGTATCCTGCACCAAGGTTTACAATGTATATGGTAGATAAGTGCACATTTGGAAACATTATCTCGACGCGTTTCGCCAGATATGGCTTCTTCAGGAGATGTTCAATGTTTCTTATTCTAACAATATTAAAACAATTATCTTTAGTCAACTGTACAATATCGAAAGTGTGATAAACATCAAATATGTATAAATAGATGTACTTACAGCCTAAAAATACAATGTAAAGTAGTCACAAAGGGCCGCGCGCCCCCTACAGTGATGCGAGATACTGGAGGTCAGCGGCCAGCCATCCACCACATGTGTCCCTCGAAGGGACACTGGTCGCGAAATAACGGGGAAATTTACTAGGCGCATGCCCCTACGCCTCGGCCACCTGCGGATGGAGATGTTATTGAGGGTGAGGTACATACATACACCAGGTGGCGGTAAGGATCCAATACACCTGACTAGTGAAATAATAAGTGTATGTGTACAAACCAAAAAAAAAAGTGTTCCAAAGAAATAACCCTGTGTGATCTTGTATGTTGTTGATAACCCTGTGTGATTTTGTAAGCTGCTGGTAACCAAATGTGATCTTGTATCATGCTGGAAACCCATGCCCTCCTGAATTCCCACAATAGTGGTGATGAAGTAAGATAGTAGAGTAGAGAGTCTAGATCTGGGAAATGATCACCATGTGTGATCTGGTATGCTGCTGGTAACCATGTGTGATCTTGGGGGATAGAGGTAGGGGACCCCAAAAAATTACCTAGTATTGGGCCCTGAAATTTCTAATGGCCGCCCTGTGGTAATGAAGAGAACCAGCATGAGAAAAAAATTGTCTCTGTCCAAATATTTATGGACCTCACTGTATATTCTGTTTAGCCAATAACTCATGTTCTAGTCTGAGACTCATTCACACCTTTTCACATCTCATATTTCCCAGCCAATGAAATGAGTCTTCACGCTGGCCGATGGTTTTCAGGGGTGCCTTGCTGTGCTTATTTTTTGTTTTAATTTTATGAGCCTGATACTTATACACTATATACACTATTCATTTTCCCAGCATCAGTGCTAGAGGTATGGGGGAGAGTCCACAAAAAGTTTTACAAATTTGTTCAGCTTTTTGCAGAATAAAGCTAGCCATACACTCTGCGATAAAAATTACCATGGATAAAACCCGACCAATGAAAGCAGTTTATCTGCCCACATGGTACGATAAAATACGATTCTAATTGATTTTTTATTGATTCTCCGATTTTTTGGATCGTAAAGTCATCGGACAGGTTGAACATTTTTTATTGGTCTGGGAACATCGAGCAAGTGCATAGTGTTTTACCGACCAATTAGTGCCGATGCTGCTTATTAGCATATTAAGACTTCCGCCGCCGGCATGTTGCTGCCGCTGACATGGTGCCTATTCATCATAGCAGCCAACGCACTAGCTGTCGCAATGTAGAAGTATTTATATATACATATACTAATAAATATAGATTACTTGAACTGACTGGAGAGGTTTTTTAAAGTTGTAGTGTATATTTTATTTTTTGATATTAGATCGTACGATCACATATATTCAGTGTAGCACCTACTAGTGTCATGGTATTCATACATTCCCAAGATTTAGTTTTTTAGCGATCGGTTTTGATGTAAAGATATATTACAATTGTATTGGAATGTATTAGTATATGTAGTATGGTAGTACACAGCATGTATACATAAATATCATCTACATAGTATATACTACACATATATATCATCTACATAGTATATACTACACATATATATCATCTACATAGTATATACTACACATATATCTGTTAACATATCAATATATATTTCTATATATTGTTTATCTGTAATATGTATCTACCTAATATATATGTATATAGAATTAAAATTATATATATATTTATTATTTTATTATTTACATTTAAATTCATTTTAAAATCACATTGTCCGATATAAACGGCAATTATTTTCGATAAAATCCAAAATTGGATTTTCCATGAGGTAGTATTTTACCGAAAATTACGACGTCGGGATACATCTGTCGGGTTTTATCGATCGTAATTTTTATCGGTGTGTGTATGGCTAGCTTAACTTTTTACCCCTTGAAGACTTGTGCATACTGACCAAAATATCAGATTGGCTTTTATAAGAATATAAGAATATATGGCTGTTCTACTGATGTTGAGGATGTCACACCCTTTAACCACTTCCTTGCGTTCAGACTGAGCCTACCTATGATACTTTATAGAATAATGATGTTAAATAGACCATATGAACAAAATAAGCAGGAAGCTGAAGGTCATTTTATAGAGGAAACTCTAGATTTATGCCCAGTAAAAAAGTTTAACATCACTAATTGTCCACTTTCTGGACATTTTACAATTCACACATTCTTTAGTAAAAAAATCCAAAGGGAAAGGCTCGCCTTGTAGAAGAACTGTTGTAACAATCTCTGACATTTAGCCAGTAGGTACTTACTACAAGCAGCTTTTAGGCAAAATAGAATTCAATATATTCAAATATTTTTCTAGAGTAGTATTAACAATCAATAGCTTAAGCTGGCCATAGATGGTTAGATTTGCATGCGATTTCACTGCAGATCAACGCTCCTCAAATCGTGCCCACCTCGGGCATTAATCGGCCCAGAAATTTATCTGCAAACTTATGGACATGTCTGTACTTTCTAGGTTGATCTCAGACTCCCCATCCACAGTAAATGCCGGCACACATGGCATGCATAGACATTTCTCAGCAGTACAGTCCTCACACGCAGTCGATCTGCTGAAAAATCGGCATGAAAACGAAGCATCTGTGGCCAGCTTTATAAAAAAAATACAGTTACTGTTTTGTTAAGGATTTGTAAAGAATTTGTATTTGCAGGTGAAAGCAGGTTTGTTACAGTCCCTCCGGTCGGGCCAAAAGGCCAGCATCCCAGGATGTAGAGCTTTGTTCCAGCAGTGTATAGGACTAGGATAGTACTGTATGTGGATATACACTAGGAGTAGATGCACACACAGAATCCATAGACTCACTTGTGGAGAGCCACATTTTACAAGCCGACACTGGCATCTTACCCATGAGCAGCTATTTACACATTCACTCTGGAGGAGGGGTGAGTCACATAATATATTCGCTACACTTGTAATTACCTATGGGTTTATAAAGTATGCACATAGCGAATTGCAAGTGCAGTGAATTTATTACTTGATAGATACTTACCACTCCTCCCGAGTGAAAATTTAAATGTTCGCTCATGGGTATGATGTCAGTGCCAGCTCGTAAAATGTGCTCTCCATAAATGTGCCTTCTCCAAGTCAATACTAATACACAAAGTTGTTCCAGTCCTGCACTCTGCTGGGATGCTGGCCTTTTGGCCTGACAGGAAAAGTTATTAGGCCATGTCTCCACTGCATTGTGTGCTCAGTCTGGACCCCCTATATTAAGCGCAGTGCTTAGTGGGGTCCTGACGGATCGCACACACATTACCTGCCCCGCGGGCAGGTAATGTGTATGTGCTCTTTTGGGACCCCTGTGCTTAACGTAGGGGTCCCGACGGACCACACAATGCAGTGGAGACATAGCCTAAAGCGAGGCACACACGGGTAGATCTGTAAAAAGATTAGAGTACAATCAACGTGCGCGCTCACGGTGATTGATTGCGCTCTAATCTGTTAACAATGCTACTCATGTGTGCTTTCCATCGAGCGGGATCAATAGAGCCCGCTTGAAGAAACTCGATTGAACGCGATTGAAACCCTGTTAAATTACTTGCATGGAGACGTGAGTCTTCATGCAAAGTATTGGAACAGCTGCTGCTCCTGCCTCCTTCCTGCACAGCCGTCCGCTGTCAGTGTGAAGGGGTGGAGCCAGCACTCCTCACTCGGGAGCTGTGTGAGTGAGGCTGCTTCTCCCCATCTTGCAGCGTGTTCTGATTCACACGTGCTACAAGCTGGGGAGAACAGGTCCCCGGGGTCCCCATTGAACAGGAATCGATGTGCCCATGTGGTGCACATTGATTTCCGTTCAATTGATCCCCAATCAATCACAGCGTTGCACATGAATCTACCCGTGTGTGCCTAGCTTTACAGTGTGTCTGTAAAGAAGTGTGTCTTACAGAGCAGAAAATACGGTATACAGAAAAGCCCTGCAGTCAAGATCTCCCTCCTGGCACTGGCCTTTCGGCTGGAGGAATACTGAGTGAATACTGTGTGGTCCACCCGTGCCTACTTTGCTGGAACATTCTGTATACTGTGGTCTGTGTACTTTATATCTCAATGGCTGCGTTTTTTCCCCAACTTTCTCTCCAAAACCTTGGTTGCATCTTATGGTCCGAAAAATACGGTAGATAAATATGTGTTTAAAATGCATATAGAGCTGGTCATTGCTTACAGTATAGGGAAATGAACTTGTATAATTTCGATTTTATCGGTATCCTAAATTTCCATTCGCCTTTAAACCTCTGCATGTTGTGTTTGTTTAGCAATTTAAGACCAATTTGCTTATGTGTAATTGTGGTCAGACCACCTTTTAAATTATTTCCAAATTTGTTATCTAGAGAAGGCCTGCTTTAAGTAGTGCTATTTAAACATGTCATTAAGGGAAAGGCTGAGTAAAAAAAAAAAAAAAAGTCATGCTTCAAGACAGAAAAAAAAAAGGAAATGGTTTTATTTTGTGGTTAGGAGAAATAATTTGCTATAAGTTCAAAGAATTTCAAATATTGCTAAATTTTTTTTCTTCAACCAGTTGTTTATAAATCACATTTGAAGTTAATTAAGATGAATCTTGGACTGGATGAGGTGGGAAAAATAATTAAACATACAGGAAAAAAAAAATGTTCTTTGAAACGGAATGTGGTTTATTTGTATTTCCGACCAAATTATGGCTGTGGGAGAGAATTAGCTGAGACATAATTCTTGGATAAACTGTGTCTTATCCTAAACGCTCCGTATTAGTTTTCAGGTGGCTGAAAGACATTCTTTTACTTTCAGCTGATACTTTGATGGGAAAAGAATAAAGTTTGACTGTTAAAGCTCTTTGGAGCCAGCATTATCATGAACAGACGTCAAACAAAAAGAAAAAGGGAATTTATAGAGAATTTAGTCATTGATGAATTAAATGAAAAAATATAAAAACAAGTTTATTTAATACTCTTTCACAATAGTATGCGCTGTTTAAAAAATGTGTTGTGCTTTGAGGCACACAGTGATTTGTGTGCATTTTGCTTGCACTTTCTAAGTTAATTCATTGGAAGTGCCAGTCAGGGTCAGAATCCAGGTATTCTTCAATGTCTGTCTGCTGCTCTGGCTGCTGAGACACCTTGTTGGATCCTTTGGGTAAAGCTACCATGAAATCGAGTTCTTGTTAAACCCTGAACTCCTGGCCCCTCCCTTGTCAAGGGCCAGGAGTAACCCTTAGGGATTGCCTAGTAGATCAGCAACTTGCAGAGCAGCCACCACTCAGTAATCACCCCTTGTGTAGCGAAGATGTTGCTTAGATGGGCAATCTCATCACAGTGGGGCGAGGGTTAAAGAGTAGTTGCTTAGGTTCTGGTAACCACAAGTGTAAACCATGTACTGAGGGGAACCAAGATGATAGCAAACAACACAGTTCATAAGCAAGTCTAGGGTTATTTTCGACCGAAGGGATGCAGGGGCTGCCACAAGGTTAACATAAACGGAGACAGATGAAAGTGCGACCGAAGGGTTGCAGGGGCTGCCACAAGGTTAACATAAATGGAGACACAGGAGAGAGATCCTGTTCAACTTAAACACAACTATTCAACTCAACAAAAACAGTACAGTCAAACAAGATGGGGGTTTATGGGCTACCAAGCCTTGTACTTGCGGTTATGGAGTTCCAGAGGCTGCAGGCTGAAGGAAAGCTGTTCAGTGTGGCAGCCTGGAGCAGGTAGATATGAGGTGGTGCCTTGGAACAGAGGTACACTGACTGTTTGAGCAGGAAGTGCTGGAATCCTGGGGAGATGCAGAGGGACTTGTGGGTAGGAGGAGGTCCGGTGTTCTGAGCAAACCTACAGCAAGGTGAGTTCACTGACGAAGTGCAGACGCCTTCCTGCTTACTGGTGGTTGTTCTAATTCTAACATGGCATTGGATATTGAATATACAATACAATACAACAGGTTGCTGGTGATACTGACTCTGCTCAGTTTTAAACCAGCAAAAAGTATGTGCTTATTGACTTACTGTCCTAAACATATTGGGTTAGCACAAATGGAACCCAGCAGAATATTTTTTTTTACAATTTGTTAATATTTTAAGGCCCCCATACACATAGAGAGCAGCGGATGATTTTTCAGCCGACCGATGTGCGTGCACCATCGATGGTGCCCACATGGGGCGACAGCTCCAGTTGGCCAGAGACTGTTCGTAAATCTCTGGAGGATGCTATTATTTTGAATGGGGACTGGCATCACCATCCAAACTAACGGCCAGCACAGAAGGGGTGCCCGCCGATACTTTGAGTGACAGGATGCAGGCTGATGACGCCATCACGCTGCACTCTGTCGCTCATCTGTCGACTACTTAGTGTAGACTACCCATCAACCTTTTGCTCTGGACTCCCATCCATCTTCTTTTAAGAATGGACATTAGGGAAAAACTCTAATCTTTACAGGGAGTGCAGCATTATTAGGCAAGTGGTACTTTTGAGGAATAATTTTATTATTGAACAACAACCATGTTCTCAATGAACCCAAAAAACTCATTAATATCAAAGCTGAATATTTTTGGAAGTAGTTTTTAGTTTGTTTTTAGTTTTAGCTATTTTAGGGGGATATCTGTGTGTGGAGGTGACTATTACTGTACATAATTATTAGGCAACTTAACAAAAAACAAATGTATACCTATTTCAATTATTTATTTTTACCAGTGAAACCAATATAACATCTCAACATTCAC
>CM070042.1:51112293-51124433 GCA_036250615.1 Ptychadena robeensis
AGAGGATGATGTGGTCAAAATACTCATTTGCCTAATAATTCTGCACTCCCTGTATTTTCAGCAAAATTTCCAATATATTGGTAAATCTGCATTTAATATAAAAGCAAAAAGGTAAATATTACAAACTTGGGGTGCAGCAGTGGCTACTTTCTGTCTTCCTATTTCATAATTTTTTTATTCTTGTATATTATCTAACATTTGTTCACCATGTTACCTTTTTACACTTTAGGACGGCGATGGGGAAAGGAAGTTTGTTACATATTCTTTCTGTTTGTGGTAGAATTTTTCTCATCTCATGTCCCACTGGTATAGCTGAACCCCAGTATACAACCTGCTATAGAATATGGGTTTTCTATCCATCAAGTGCTTTGATTTACGGTACTATCTGTCAGGTCACAAGACCTGATATTTTCTTCCTGTCCATAGGGCTTGTCCTCATGTCCCCTTTGGATATGTTAGAGTTTCCCCATTCACATAAGTTTTTGATGCATTATTGCCATGTTTTTTGGGCGTGGCCATTTATTACTATGGAAAAAACATGTAAAAACGATGTGAGGAACAGGCACATCGTGATTTGCTGGGCTATACATGCATCACGTCACATCAATGTAAATGCGGGACCTTCACTTTGACATTTATGTGTGTGTATGGGCCCAATCCATAGCAAGCACCAAACACTGGGATTATAATGCAGTGGAGAGCGTGTGTTCCAGGTAGTGTCCCTCCCCTAGTCTGTGACTTGTGACATTGAAAGTAAAAGCAATAAACGATGTCATTCAATCTGTACTTTCTATTGTCTTTCTCCTTGTCAGCATGTGATTGACTTCTTGTGCTGACAATCTTTTTACAACCTGAGCTCTACTGTACAGGCAATAAAGCTCATACCTTATTACATTCAGGTACTTGGGGCTCATTTAATCAATTAGCTCAACAAGCAATTGGCACAACCGCGTTTGATGTCCAGTTTTTGGGCTCTCTTCTAATACACCTGTCCTTTGGCATTATCTAAACGTGCAACAAATTGGCAGGCGCTCACAGGCAGAATCACCCGGATGTTTTCCAGGCTACAGACGACTGACTTAGCTCAGATAGCAACCACGTACATGTAGCCTAAATATGCTAATGATGTCTTCATTATTACGGAACTGTATTATATGAGCATGTACAGGATCAGCCAGATGACAGTCAGGGGACGTTTATTAAACTTGAACAGGGCAGGCAAACACTCATAAGGAACAGAATTAGGGGACAATAGGGGTGCATAGAAGATAGACCTTTATGACCAAACAGGATACATATGTCTTCAAGGTAATTGAAAAAGTCCCAACAAGGGCCAGCGATAACCTTGTGGCTGAAAACCACAATTTGTATGTCCACCTTCAGGAAGATTACAGTCTCTGGCACCCAGACCGACACAGGTACCACAAAGGGGATATAGCAGGATGCACAGGAAGCTCCACCCCACTGGGAAGATAGTACAGAGACAGCACCTCGAAGCCTGAACATCACTGTAGCTGGTTCTTCCAATGATGATGCGTTATATCGTGCTCTCCAGCTGCCCACACGCCAGTTCAAATGTTTGAGGACCCGACTGGACTCTAGCCCAGCTAATCCTGTCTCATTAGTTTGAGCTGACTGATCAAGGAAGGAGCTGAGTTTATATACAGACAGACTCGTAAAGGATTATGGGAAAGATCCTCAAAGGACCCAAATCCCTACGACAGACTCACAGTGCACTACACTCCAAAATTTTATTTGCGACTTGGGTTCAACTTTAAGAATCCATGAAGTGTCACTGTCATGAAAACTTGTTACAAAAAACCATCATAATCACTGCCTGTGTCTTCCAATTCTGCTGCCACATGGATCGGAAGTCTCTGTTACATGTCCTCAGATGATAATAAAACCAAGAGGAACTTGTAGAATAAAAAACTACATTGGATATGTTTTGGGTTCTCACTTGTGGGTAAACAATTTAATCTAGAATCAACCCCCCTCCGTCTTATATCTCTTGTAGATATCAAGGTGTATCTGCTATCATGTAGCAATAATTCATTCAGAAACTACAAATTAAAAATGAATAAATAAACTCCGTCCAGAATTGAGGGAGCTGGCCCAGAAGTGAATGCACATGATATCACTGTATTGGCTTACGGGGGAGTGTGAATCATGTCATTGTGTTGGCCTTTGCCTTCCAAGAATGAAGTAATCACATTGGCGGTTGGATTAAAACCATAATAATGTTAGCGTGTTGTGATGAAATCATGTTGGCATCCTGTTGGCGTGAAGGCCATTCACCGTAAGTGTGATGGCATAATACTGGCTTTTGGTGCTGGACACCTGGTGTCATAATACTGGCAAAGAATGCAAGAGACAGCTCAGCCAATGGGAGGCATTCACCTAAAAATGTACAAAACACAATTCAAAAACTATATGGAATATTCTGGGTGCTTACTAAGGTAGCTGCTGTCTGTCCATTAAAGCTTAAATATCTATCTAGCCATCAGCTGTTATTTACAAACATAATTCAAACATAATTAAATATGTGTGCACTCCTGTTAAAATTTTTAGTTTTTTAGAGATATATATAAAAAGTAAGATCTCAAAAACCTTTAATATGAGTTACAAACAATTTACTTGAAAAACAAGCACCAGGGGAAAATATAAAAAATAAAATACTTATGTATCATGCACCTGTTAACTTCTGCATTTTTCACTTTATAAGGCACACCTTTCCGTTTTGGGGGGGTAAGACATCTGTATGTCTAATAGAGCAAATACTCGATGGTATAATGTCCTGGCATTTGCAGAGAAACACTGGCTGCAGCTTTCAGCAACCAGTGTTTCTCTGCTTTATGTCTGGCTCTTATCACTCTCTGCAGGGAGTGATCAGAGAGAGACCTTTAGCAGAGAAGCACTGGCTGCAAGCTTTTAGCAGGCACTGCATGTTTTTCTCTGCTCTGGTCATTTCTTTTCCCTCCTTAGTGTCCATCGACAGGGGAGAGCAGATACTGATAAGAGCAGAGAGGAGAAACACTGATGCAGCACATACAGGGGTGCGTTTAATGCATGCAATACAGCAATACATTGTTGAAGCATCATTTGACTCTGTTGAATCTATGACTGGGCTCTGGCTGGGCCATTCCAAAGCCTTAATTTTTCTCAGTTGAAGCCAGTCTTTTGTCAATTAGTATGTATGCTTGGGGTCATTGTGGTGTAAAAATGTGCCGAAAGTGAGGCTCTTGGTAGAAGATTTTGGGCTAAAGGTTCCAAGGTATTTAGAACTTTTCATAATTCCCTCCTAAGTTCCTGTAGCAACTCGAAAAGAAAAGCAACCGCAAAGTATCAAACAGACACTACCTTGCTTTTGTCGTGGCACTGGTGTTGTTTTTGGTAACTTAAAGTGTTGCCTTGGTGCTTTTTGGGGGTTTCAGTTACGGTATTTTCTTTAACAATTTTTTTTTTCGTTGTCCCATATTGTCTCCTCTTTTTTTCCTCACTGTGATTTATGCCTGTGAAGGTTCTCATTCGTCCAGGTCATTGTATATCTGTAGTGTTTATTTCAATTTGACTGGAATTGCTGTGTTTATTTCTTGAAGACGTTTCGCTAGTCATCTCAATTCAGAGTGACTTACATGATCTTACTGGAAATATTGTCTGGTATCATTAGGTAACGTACAGTAGCATGATTGGAGCTGTGAGGTGTTATTAACCTGCCCAATGAGAAGTGTTTGATGCTGTTTCCAGTACTGTGGTCACTATTTTCTAACCTTCTACTGACAATAAGATCCCTTCGATGTAATCAGAGATGAGCTCTCAATGGCTTTTTGTGATTGAGTATGAGTCCAGAAAGTTCTACTAGGCCAGCTGAACTATTCGGGGGTAATCAGAGCCTCTTTATTAGATGGAGGGTGAATGCTTTGTTTATCATAAGGGTGTGCACACTTATTCAACCAGCCTATTGTATATTTTAAACTTAGCAGTTTGTATATATACTGCGCCATTTTCTTTTGCACACTTGCTTGACTTTTGTCTACACCTGCCACAGAGTCCATGGTACTTATTCTCCTTATAGACTAGTCTGTGTAGTAGATCCGCAATTGTGTAGGCAGTGATGGGAATTTCAATGATGAGAAGTACCATCAACCAACGAGTGAATGTCCAACCCTACCAGACTAGCGAGAGGCTAGAGACACCAGAGTATGAAGATAATGTCAGAACATTATAAAATAAGGCTTTTACATGTTGCAATGGCCTTAATCCCTCATTTTCTAAATAGAAATTAACATACAGTTACATACATACAGCTTGCAGTGGCGTAGGTTGGATCAACTTCAGGGGTTAAAAAATCTGGTATTTGAGTCTCTGTGGGAATACTTCCTGTAACTTTTGGGATTTGTGATTGACTGGGGTATGTGGATTCCTTCTTTTTTAAGAAGGCTTTATTGTGCTATGCACTGCTCAAGTAGAGGGCTTTTTGATTCCTTTGATCCCTCCTCCACCATAACCTACATGGTTGTTCTATATTTAGTTATAAAAAGGTAACAAAGTTTTCACCAATTTCGGCAAAATTTACCTTTGGACATCACTACATGTACTTAAAAATAAGTACAATAAACTAAAATAATTATATTATTATTTTTGATACACACTGGACTTGTCCTTATGTCCCTGCAAATGTAGAGAGTGAATATTTACATCTCTCATCTTCTCTTCCTAGCCTTTGGAAGCTGACACATCACCATCATTTATTTATATAGCGCAAAGCTGTACAATAAATTAGAGTTGAGATGCAACACAAGATAACACACAGGTACAGGTTATGACAGAGGAGGAGTCAACACTAATCAGCCTTAAGCTGGGTACACACATATAGATATGGGCCAGATAGATGACCATCCCAGTTTTCAAGCGGGACCAATCAATCCCGCTCGAAAACAGGAATAGCGGACATGACCAAACCTATCTGACAGCAGCGTGATGACGTCATCACGCTGCTGCAGGGAACATCAGACGGCTCCAATATCGAGCTGTGTGTTCCCTGCTTTACAGTCTAATAGGTTGGGGAACAGAGTATACAATAGGTGGGGGGGGTGGGACTGGCATGGTGGTAATGTTAGGAATGACATGATGGCTAGGCCAGACTGAAGAGGGGGTTTTAAGGCTTTTTTGAAAGTGCAAAAGGTAAGAGCAAGTCTAATGGCACAAGGGAGAGAGTTCCAGAGAGTAGAAGTATACTTACATTGCATATTGTGGTAGTTTTGGATACTGATGTAAAAAAATCTCTAATTGCCATTCCCAATATAAAGTACTATAGTCAAGATTTTTGTGAATCCCCTAAGTGCCGATATTCTCAATACAAATTTGTGATTGGAATATTTGCTAACAACACTAGTTATGATTTGTCACTCCGATGACATTGTCTTCTCTTATTTGAAAATTGATTCATACTATGTCCAGATATTTATACTATGTCCAGATATTTATACTATGTCCAGATAATTCCAGATATATGTCTGCATGAGAAATTGATGGGGCAATATTATCTGGATGGGGAGGCAGCTCTTAATTGCAAATGTAGGTAAATCTGCAATTTATAATAACATTTTTCCATGGTTCCACTCATGACGGGTTGAAATTTTGTGATAATAAAAAATGCTTTTTTCAGATCAGTGGGATGAGGGGAAAACATAAGAGGGAAGGGGTCAGATTATGTTTGAGGAGCTTTGCCGAACGGCTGTAGTCAACTTTAATCATTAGCTATTCGCAATATTACATCCACTTCACTTCCTGTATATAGGAATAGTTCAACCTTCTATCCCTTAAATAGGAATTGACACATTGCAAACCCCCTCATTATATTAAGTGAAGCAAATTGTTGAAAAGCGAGAACAACACAATGAAGGAATTAGTCATGTAGTCTGTTCAGTGCTAATCTGGGCTTTAACCTTTCTCAGGATGCTGGATAGAGAGGTCAGCAATTGTTAAAAGGAGTCCTGTAGATTTGATTGCTGGCTGCTACCTGGTGTTTTGCTCTGAATAACCCGATAATGGAGCTGATGCCTCGTTAGAAGAGATTTTATTTTTTTTGTCCCTGCCCCGCTATTGTGAAAACTTCTGAGACCGCGTTTCTGGACTGCTGAGGAATTTTACAGGCCGATTACACAACATCCGTGTTTTATGGTGCTGTTTTATTAAAGAAATATCATAAAACTCAATGTTTTGCAGACACTTAAAAATGTATACGATTCCCCTGTGTGCTTCATTTTAGAAAGTGCGAAATTACAAAACCCGAGTCGCAAGCAGTCCGTGTCCAGAAGTCTGAAGCATCTTTTCCACTCATCGAACAAATTTGTCAAGACGTTAAAAAGGTGGGTCATGTCTGCGCTGGCAAAATGAAATCTGGCAAAAATTCATTTTTTTCTTTGCTTGCTTGTGTCTTTTTTCCATTAATATCCATGCACAGATACAATATTTATAAGCACCCATAGCAAGGCTTTTATTTAATTCTTAATGAACTTTTCTTTGGTATAATCACTTTGTTCATTATTGTTGCTTTCACAATAAAAATAAATGATCATAATAGATATAGATTATTATTATTATCTTTTATTTTTCTAGCGCCAACATATTACACAGTGCTGTACAATATATTAGAGTGGAGATACAAACACACAATAACACACAGGTAAAGGTATGACATAGGAGGAGTAGAGGACCCTGCCCGGACGGGCTTACAATATAGATAATAATAATAATAGAAATAATAAATGATCTAAATGCAACCCTCAAGAAAGGATACTAATTAACATAAATATTTAGTATTTAATATTATAAATATATAATATTTTAATTACCTATTTTGTGTACGGTATGTAAACATCTACCCTGTTTCCCCGAAAATAAGGCACCCTTACATTTTTGCCTCACGCTGAAATATAAGGCATCCCCCCCGAAACATAAGGAACCCCGAAGATACGGTACTGTAACTCTGGACAGGGGGGGTCAGAGGGGGCAATCAAAATGACACAGGAGGATCAGAAGGGGTTACTAAAATGGTAATCCCCCCTCTAAGTCTCCTGTGCCATTTTGATTCCCCCCTCTGATCTCCCCTGTGCCATTATAAGTGACCCCCCACCCTGATACCCCAGTGCTGTATTCTTCTTCATTGAAAAATAATAATAATAATTGAAACATCCCCCGAAAATAAGACGTAGGGCATCTCTGGGAGCAAAAATGTACATTAGACACAAAAGTCTTCTTTTCGGGGGAAAGCTGTATGTACTTTGGAATGTACTTCCTTGTTACTTTCCAGGCTCTGTCTGTTTCGTAACCTCCTTGGCATTATGGGTATTTCCAATTTTTTTGTTCAGAAAGTTCTATGGGAAATATAACCATATAATATTTTTATATTTTCTGGCCCCCACTGCAAATTCTCTTCATCAGCCTATGCATGTATTACAATACAGGCATATGACGAGGGCAAATTGCTCATGTTAACACTGACATCAGGTAGGTGGGTCCAGGCATAGTTGAGGATGCCATCGCTGGAGGACCACACTGGCTCGTCGATCAGGTAAGCTACCCTAAGCAAATAATACTGGATAATGACTTTGCCTCTTTTATTGCATTTCTATTGATGATGTCTTGTGTAGGGTATAAAAGATAGCAGACCCTTTTTTTTCTGAATCGTTTAAAAAGTGAATTGACACACCCTGTATCTGCATTACCCAATACCTAGGCCTCCAGCCGCACAACGACTCGGAGACAATTGCAATAAAATGCAGATACTACCTTACAGAACTAGTTCCCTGGCACTCCGACATCCTTAACAACTGGTGGCACAACGGCCTCTTCCAATGACCTTTTACGTGACCAGACCACCTACAAAGACCTTACAACCCTACAGCTGCCATGACCAGTAAAATCAAAACAAAGGAATGAATCAAATTTATAAACAGAATAAAGCTGGGCATAGACGGGCAGATTCCTGCCCGATTCTTCAGCAGATCAGCCGCCACGCACGTTACCGCTAAGCAGTTGGTCAGCTGAAAATCAAGTTCGCCCACCTGGTCAGATTGACAAGGAATCTTCCGCATAACGGATCGCGCAGTAATCCGACATGTTGGTAAATTCCAGGCCAATCCTATTAGCTTGGATGGGGATGGAAGTCCCCATCCGAAGTAATGGCCGGCACACAAAGGGTGCCCGGCCGATTCTCAGCACTAGCGGCCGTGCGTGATGACTTCATAATGGGCAGTCGACGGGAAAATGACCCATCTATGTCCAGCTTTAGGTTGAGGGAGAGCAGAATACTTACCTGATACCCACTATGCTCTGATGGAAGTGTGGGGAACTCTACTCACATACTAAACTACAGAATGACCTGACCCAACCAATCAGGTACATATTAACATCACTTGACCTTTAGCCCGAGGTTAAGGCATATACACCCCAGGATGTTGAGCATTTAATAAACAGCTCATGTAGTTCCTATGTCTATGTCCTTTTGGCTCTAGTCCCATTTCACCTGACTGAACTCTGCATTTATCTCTTGTTTATCACAGTGTTCAATGTCTCTCAAATCATTATCTAACCAATTAAGATATAACATGCCAGGCATTTTTTGTTAGGGCCCCAAGAGAGGTAAAATGAAATAGGAGTCTGTCAAGTATGGTACATCTTGACTTGGCAATATTTGCTCCTTCTCCTTTGATAGAGTACTCCAAATCTAACAAATTGTGAGTGCATCTCTTGTGCATAATCATCTTCAGGTCACTCGTCCATCTTCATAGATCTAGCTGAAGAGAATCAACCCCAAAGCATAACACAATGATGCCCATCATAATAATGAGATCCCAAGATGAAATGTTGTTTTTGCACCAACTTCGTTTTCTGCCCCAAAAGTTCAACCTTGGTCACATCAGATATTTTCTCACATGCATTGAATTGTTTTTTTGCACATTTGAGCCATGCCTTGATTTGTCTTTTCTCTGTAAGAATAGGCTTCCATCTTACAAATCTTAACCCCATAGTCTAGAAAACACTTTGTGTCATCAAAAGAACACCAACCCCACAGTAAAGCATGGTGGTGCCAATATAATTATGTATTGTGGTTGGGTTTCTTCAGCTGGAAATGGGGGTTTATTTAGTCAAGGTAAATGAAATTAGTAACAGTTTCAACTACCAGTCACTTTTGGCATTTGAAGAGGGATTTGGCATTTGAAAAGGAATTACCTTTGTACATTACAATATATAGAGTTTACATGTAAATCAACCAAAGAATGGCTTCACCAGATGAAAATTAAAGTTGCAGAATAGCCATTGCCTACGCCTTAATCCAATAGAAAATCTGTGGGTTCACCTGAGGAGAGCTGTACATAGTAAATGCAGTAAAAAAAATACAGATTTGGAGAACTTGTTAAATTAAGAGTTTATAAATATTGCCATGTCAGCATCCATGCTATAGACTCCAACTGAAGAAGAGTGAATGCCGTCATGTTAGTTAGTGATTTAACAAAGTATTAATGAAGGGTGTGCACATTTATACAACCTGCTTATTGTAACTAATTTTAATGGCCAAAAAACATACAAAGACACAGCTCCCTACACTATACTTGTCTACATGTCGAGAAGTCCCCAGGGGGAGTTGATGCAGGGCGGATGGCGGGCTGGCGGGTTCACTCCACAGGCACAGGGGCAGGTAGGCTGCGGAAAGACTGACGCGGCCCAGCACGGTGTGGAAGATAGCCACTGAACAGAGCCGTCTCCGAAGGAAGGGGGTGGGCTAAACGGGTAGTTGCGTACTACTGCCCCCGCCGGCTGCACGTACGCCGGCAGAGCAGGCTTGTACTTGAGTCCCAGCTGGGGAGAGGGGCACAGGGCAAACATGTCATTCTTCCTCAATCCCCGGACTGAGCACCGCCCCTTCCTGGTAGCCTCCTCTTATCTCCTAGGGAGGTCCCATTGCATGCTGGGGCGCAGTCTTTAAGGGACCTTCACCCTCCGCACACCACTGCTCTCCGCTACACATCTTATAGAGAACAGATTAAAAGGACTAGTCAGATTTTGACAGAAATCTTTAGTATGTATAAAGTTATCTCACATAAACACTGGATGCTAAATTATTATGATGTAGTAGTATGAATACAAATAACGATGCAGTTTAAAGTATTCTTGTCAATAAACATTCTCTGACTATATTTCTTTTTGCAGGGGTTTATACATAGCTGTGATATTTTATTACAAAGATAACATGTTAGTGACCAATGAAGATCACATTCCTATAGTGGAAATAGATGATTCTTGTACCAGCTCCATTATGCAAGATTTTCTCTGGTTTACCAAGGTAAATTATGATTTTTGTACTATATTCCTGTGTTTTATCCATTTGTAATGCAGTTTATTGTTTAACCCAGGAAACCATGTCTAAATTGTTGATTTGTACCTTATACTACAAAAACACTGGCTTTTAAATATATGTCACTCTTCTGGTTTTATTCTACAAATGTATTAAAGTACCATCTATAAAATTCACTTTTTCCCCATCTAAAATTGGGGGGAGAAATGTATGTGCGTCTTATAGAGCAAATGGTTGTACACTATACTGTCCGGGCATCTGTGGAGATAAAACTGGCTGCTGACAGCTGCCCCTAGTGTCTCTCAGCTCTGATCAGTCCCTGCTCTCCCTCCTGTCAATAGATGGCACCTAGGAAAAAAGAGAAAAGGGACTGATCTGAGCAGAGAGGAGTGACGTATACATGATGTATACAGAAACAGCATGAGTATTAAAGTACCCATACATGGATTGTTTTTTGTTCAGCGTACGATTGATCGCTGTGCGCATTCGCAGCAATCGTTTGCAGATCGAATGCTACCCACCTGAAGTGATAGATTGTGCTCCAAGAAAATGTGAGCCGAACAGGGGTCCAACATGTTGGTAAATCCCCATTCCATCACCATTACTTTGGATGATGAGTGACCCCGTCCAAACTTTTAGCCAGGATTCGATTCTGCAAAGTCACCACGCCACAATCATTCATTGGTCGCAGGGGTATCGACCCATGTATTGGTACTTGTACTCCTCTGCACTGATCACACCCTGATCGCTCTTTTCCTAGGTACTATCTACAGACTGGAGGGAGGGAAGAAGTAATCAGAGAGAGACACAGAGCTGAGAGACACTGACGGCAGCTGTCAGCCGGTGCTGTGTATCTCTCTGCTCGAATCACTCCCTGCTCTCCCACATGCTGTATACAGGGCATAGCTGTCAGCTGTGGAATTAGTAGGGAGAACGATGCCCTCTCCTATGCTAGATCAGCGCGATTTTAAGAATCAGGGAGAAATTGAGATTTTTCCGGGGAAGCCACATAAAAAACTTGACTTTCCCAGCCAAAACGGGTTGACGGGTGTATTTCTGAAGTACAGTAATTTAATAATTTAATGACATAAATATTGTATTCTGGAGAGCCCAACCTGACCCACTTGATGATGACCATGTGCAGTGGCTGGTTCGGTTCAACCCAAAGCTGCATTCAAACAAAAGGAGCGTTGCTTAATCAAATGTTGAACAAAACCATCATGGCTCCACTTACTTCCCTACCTACCTTACATAGCGTCCCTCTCTGAGTTATGGAGTCCATTTATAAACCAAACAATTAACCATGTGACTGGCCCTCCTCAAACCGTTAGGCACACCACAGCTTTAGAAGTAAACAGATAGCGGTGTCAACTGTCTCATTAAGGGAAGGGCCCATTTATGATTCGATTCTAATATTTTGCTAGATGTCCGAATCTCCCCCCGGAGCTTTGCTCTTTGTGAATGAAACCAGGAAGTATATTTCTTAAGGAGGCCATAGATGATTCGATTTGCATGCGATTTCTCCACAGATCGATCTGCTAAAAATAGAATGTACCGACCTTAAGTCGGCCCAGGAATCGATCTAACAAATTATGGACATGTCCGTCATTTTTTTGGATTCAACAATAAAGTTTATTGAAAAATACTGAAAATACTGAAAAAAATACAGAATAAAGTAGAAGCAAATAACAGTAAAACAACACTGTTCCCCACACACAAAAGCATCTGCAACCCCACCAAAATATACATATAACAGTTTTACTGACACAATACACCCCCC
>CM070042.1:51124443-51143091 GCA_036250615.1 Ptychadena robeensis
CCCCCCCCATGTCTGTCATTTTTAGATGGTAAATGCCGGCACACAAAGGGTGCATGGCTGATTCTTGGCACGACTGGCCATGTATGATGACATCATCGAGAAATCGACAGAAAAACTAGCCGCCTACGGCCAGCTATGGGTAGTTTAAGAACACCTCATTGGGCATCTTATACAGAGATAGTTCAGGTAAACAAAAATGTGCACAACAACCTTAGAAGCCCCTGTAGCTCTTCAAAGCTCCTCTGTGTCTCCGGGAGGTCATGTATTATATGGTTCCTGAAATACCTTTTTAAAATATGTTTCTGTTCTTGCTGGAAGTCCTTGTCTTCGAGGCCAATGCACAGTATGCTCTTCTGCTGGACTGCTAAATTAGTTTTTGCATCAAAGTCACAGAAGGTTTAAGTTTCTTTGTACTCGGAGGAAGCACCTTCCCTCTGACCATATTGTAAGTTTCAGAAAACTGACGTATCTCTTGTATTTAATTGTTTTGTTATTGCTCAGTTCTTCTTTTTACATTTTTATCGTGCAGCTTTCTTGTATGTGGGATGACATCAGGTGGCTGCGGCAGAGTATGTCAATCTCCATGTCCTCATCAACTGCCTTGCAGGCCCGGCAAAAGATGTTGGCAGCAGCTGCCCAGCTTCAGGTCTGTATAATTAGATTGTAAACTTATTTCCTTTACAATGATCTTGAAATCCAACATATGAATGGAAAACATATCTTCTTCCATCAGGATGATACATTGTGTGTTATTATATTTTTATAACTTTTGTGACTGTTTATGTAGAAATTGTATTAAAAGGTTTTGAGGAGGTTTTTCGTTATATTTTTCAATTCTCTATTTTCCAATAACTCTTCCACCTGACACTATTGACCTTGACAGCCATTCGTCTATTTCCACCTATTCATCTATTTCCACCAGACATAGACAGAAAACACTTGCATTTGCAGAGCAATGTTCAGTAAATACCGTATTTGTCAGACTATAAGACCCACTTTTTTACCAATAAAGTCAATAGGAAAATGTTCATCCTATGGTCCGAATATGTTAAACATTAGTTTTTTAGCCCCAAACATCCAGGGAGCAATATCTGTGCATCCCAGGAGGCTGAGGTTTGTTCCATTCCCTCTAGCTAAGTCAAAGAGCCACTGCTAGGAGGGTGGTCGTAGCTGTATTAGCACTATCAGTCCCCATTCTCTGAACACACTGACCAACAGCTGGGTAAATTGAGGCAATTTAGATAGCATGAGTTGTGTATTTACATTAACATTCTGCATTGCAATAAAAATAATTATGTGACACAGACTTATCTCTCATCCTATATGTAAATAGCTGCTCATGGGTAAGTTGTTAGTGCCAGATTGTATTATTATTATTATCTTGTACTTATATAGCGCCGACATATTACGCAGCGCTTTACAGAGTATATATAGTCATATCACTAACTGTCTCTCAGAGGAGCTCACAATCTAATGTCCCTAACACATAGGTCACATGTAACTAACATAGGAGAATCTTTATTTTGGGGAACCAATTAACCTACTGCATGTTTTTGGAGTGTGGGAGGAAACCCACGCAGAAACAGGGAGAACATGCAAACTCCTTGCAGATACTGTCCAGGCTGAGATTTGAACCTAGGACTCTAGTGCTGCATGGTCAGAGTGCTGACCACCTGAGACACCGTGCTGCCCACATTGTAAAAATGTGTCTCTCCATATTTAGTCAGTGGTTTCAGAGGATGGGTACTATTAATCTATAGACACATGGTAAAGTTTCAGCCCTGCACACTCTGCTGCAACTTAGACCTTCCTCCTGGCACTGGCCTGTTGGCTTGGCTGGAGGAATATAAAGTGAATACTGCATGGCCTGGGCCTACCCACTTTGCTGTAACATCCTGTATATTTACTTCATATGTGATTCACTTTTCAAATTTTCTCTTTAAAACGATGTGTGCGTCTTATGGTCATGTGCGTCTTATATTTCGAACAATACGGCAATAATTTGTTTGGTTATTGTAAATTATTGGTAATAAAACATTTTTTTTATATTTTATTTCACATCTGTTGTGAGCCAACTTTTTTTGACATTAAATGGTATCATAGCATAAATTTAATAAATAAATAGAGTTACCTGTCCGTATACATACAGTCTCCCTCTGGTGGGAGCTTATGTTTTACAATTTACTTTATGACAAAAAAAAAGCTAAACTTGGCCACACAGAGAGTGTATTGTTTTCTAGCAGTTGCCTGACTAGCAGTCTCGCATTGTGTGAGGAGAGCAGTGAAGGTTTAAACTAGAAAGTTGTCCTCTGAGCCGAATAGAACAAGGTTGTTTAAAGATCCAGCAAGTCAGAGCGCTTTACTGCTGCTTGACACTTGCTGTTTATCAGAATACCGCTGGCTCATCCTCCCCTGCTTCTCTCCATAAAACAGAACAAGCGCTATATGTACAAATCTCCTTCATTGTATGTTCACAGAGAATGATCACAAAGGCTAGTTTCCAACTACGAAATTGCTACGTATGTGTGTAGCTTAAGAGGCAATTAGTGATGGCCGAACATTGGCCAGGTCCATTCATGAACAGGCAGATCGGATTTTAGAAAAGTCAGATGTCTACATGTTCTCGGGGAGATTCAAATTTCCTGCCTGTTCGCGGGGAATTTGAATCTGAAAAAATGGTGCCTGGAACGCATAGTTCCTTGTTCCGATTACCGAACGTGACGTCATTGATGCCATAAGGTAACTAGTCTGATCAATGGGCCATCATACGGCAAAACCATTGGTCATCATTAATAATCTAACAGAAGAGTCTATAAATGAAATACATAGACATGGCTACCCTGAGATTTATATTTACTGTCTATACAGAGAGACCAGATTTATTAAACAGAAGATTGACAAGATTATTTACTTTACTTGGATGACAATAAATTTGTAAAAATGTGAAAGTATCCAAGTTACGTGTTGCTATGATGAAACCCTTATTTATGTTTATATATTTTACTTATCCGTACACCAGTCATCCATAAAGCCAAGAGAAACCTTCTTTCTTATGAAATCTACTCCTGGTTTAGAGAGCAGACTGGTTTATTAAAGTTGCAGAATGTTGTAAACAATGGGCCACTTTCCTAAATATAGGTTGATTTCTATTTATAGGGGGGGGGGGGGGGGGGGGACTTGTGGACCGGTGACTCTCCCCGCCTGAGCACAGAAAATACTCTATATTTCTTTAGAGACCTGTCTCCGCTGTGATCTGCCAATCTGAATTAACATGTCAGCGTGTTTACTTTTGATTGGCCAGAGTTTATTATTGCATTAGCGATTGTGATATTTTGAGACTCCTGATGCTGTTTTGCCTCAGCGGAGACTTTCAATGAGGCCGATTCATAGCTGGTTTCAGACACGGGGCTGTTGCTTATTTATGTCCATTCCAATGAGCAATTTAATTGGGCTGCAGCTGAAAGACGGGGAATAATTAGCCATATAGGCTGTGGGCGGCTTAAATAGTGAGATGGGTTATCTGCCAAGTGTGCTTCACGTGTGTTTGTTTTTAGCGTGTGGGATAATTTAAATATGATAAGAATATACAGTTATGAGATCCAGATTAGAAGATTTTGGTTAAGTCAATAGGTTTCTGTGTTTATATTTTCTAAGCGGGTGAGGGTCGGATCTTTCGCAAATTAATGAGGAGTGTATTTACATATCAGAATCCTCTGACCTTTAGGTTAAAGGACAACCACACTTAGAAGTGTGTTATATAGATTTGGATTATAATACCACGTACTGGCCTTCCCATCTTCTCATTCCTAACATCACCATCATGCCAGCCCCATCCCCTGCCCCACCTTTTGTATACTCTGTTGCCCAGCCTATAAGATTGTAAGCCCATTCGGGCCGGGCCCTCACCTCCTCCTGTGTCACAATCTGTGCAGGCTGGCTGACTCTCTCTCTGCTTCTGCCCAGCCGGTCACTGGCTGGGGAATAGCAGAGACCACGGGGAAACCAGGTCAAATGGGAATTGATGTGCCCATGTGGTGCGCATTAATTACCGTTCAATTGACCTGTGAATAATCACAGCGTGCTGACATCACCACTCTGTGACGGCCGGTCAATTGCACAGGGATCTACCCGTGTATGCCCAGCTTTGGCTAGATGGAAGCACATGGTAACCTGTGCAGATGTGTGTTATGGAAGGCAGCAGACCAAAGGAAGAGACCAACAGGTAGGTCCTCTCATCTGGCCACCATTGATCTGTCTGATCCTACCTACCTACCGTGTAGACTGTGTATGGTATACCCTTTCATATGACCTGTGTGTACCCAAATCAGTGCCCTCCTATCTCGTCGCCTTTTAGCTGTGCAACCATCTCTATGATCTCTATGTAGCCTGTGTGTTTGTTACCGCCTGTGGCTGCCATTTTGTCTTCCTTGTAGCCAGCTGGTGTATGATGTTTTTTTGTACTGAGGAAGCCCTATACTGTATAGGCGAAACATGTTGGCAATACTAACCTTGGTCTGCAACCCAAAACTCAGTTACTAAAGTGTCGTCAGAAAGTTTGTACCCATATGGGATATATATATTTTTTGTCAACTGTTTTTTGATTCTACATGTATATTTTTATACATTCTGTGTAAATAAAATTTATCAATTATTTATATCATTGTTGTAAACCAATTTCATTAGGTAGGTTTGCCAATGGTAGTCCCCATTGAGGGTACTCCCCATTTTCCCTCCTAATATGTACCTATTAATCCACCCATCCTATAACCCACCATAAACCTTTAATAATATAATGCACAGTTTTGAGTGGATTTAAATGACCATAGTGCCTTTTATTAATACAAGAACACAAACATATTAATAACATTCAGCATTACTGGTTCCGGGTCTTTGAAGATCCCATCGCATACTCCAAATATATCCTCAGTGTCTGCCTTAGTAAATGTAGGCCCTCAGCTGCGACTCACTGGCTCAAGGACAACTTAAGCTGCCATACACAGATTGATGTCCGTGAGAGAGATGAGCCATCGATGATGTCATCACACTGAGCCCGATATCAAAGGAGCTCTAGGGGCAAAACTGCTGCATCATCGAGCTCAGCCGATACTTTGCATGGGGCCAAACGTGATTAACAGTCATGTTCGATAACCCTGTCTTGGAGCGGAAAGACAGGGGTGGCCACATTAGATATGCGCTAGATAGACATCCATGAATGCGCTCGAAGCGGCCATCGATCTAACGCATATCTATGGGTGTATGGGCTGCCCACTGAGATCGCATACCACACTTGGTCAGTTCCCTCTGACATAATCATTGGAGATACCATCTTCCTATAGTTCCCCCAGCAATATTCTTTAATCCAAACTGTCCACATTCAAAGACCTGAAATCTGCCAACAATGCTATGACATGTGAAAGAAAACAATGCAAACCTGCCCGTTAAGCACAAAAAAAAAAAAAAATATATATATATATATATATATATATATATATATATATATTGTTTTAAACCCCCTTCTGCCCCTTAAGTTAGGGAGAATGGGAGGGAATCTTTTTTTCTCACTGGACCCTCTACAACTGGTACCGAATTAGGATGACCACCCCTTCTGGTCCAAGGTCCAAACCAGCTTACCCCACGAAACAAAGTCCACAGAAGCCTCCTGGGTTGCAGACTTGTACACAAATGGTTTACCTTTATATCAGGAATTACTGTATGGCCTGAATCTCAGTAGTGACTACAAAGCTAGAGCATGAAAATCTGAAGTCAATTACTATGGGGTAATGCAAACAGTTCTTGTTTTTTTAGACCCTTTAATAGCGGAGTGATTTACCATAGAGTAAAATAATGCCCTGATATCTTTGTTTTTCATTGTGCAGAACTTACTTGGCACTCACAACTTAGGCCGGGTGTATTACGAGCCCATAAAGGACAGGCACGGCAACGTCTTGATCGTCACCATTCGAGAAGTTGAAACCTTGTATTCTTTTTTCAATGGCAAATGGATGCAAATCTCAAAACTGCAAAGCCAGAGGAAATCCCTGTCAACTCCCGAGGAACCGACAGCTCTGGACATCTTACTCATAACCATCCAGGTAATGCCATAATTTGGTGTGAACTAATCCCCTCAGCACACGCCAGTGGAAAAGCAGAGCGGCGTGCCCGGGACTCGCAGAAATTAATTGCATTGTGAGACCAGACATGACATCCGCTTCCATTAAACAAACGTCTTTCTCTTATGTTCTCAATGAAACCCACACAAAAGCGTGATTTAATATCTTCTAGTTGGGAGCCTTTCAAAATAGCTGATGTAATGCCGTTGATGACTTCTAACTTAATAAACACGCATATAGGAGCCTGTAATGTTTGAACATTGCAGTCTGGAGTTCTTGATGATGATGGAAGAGTTTCAGCCATGGCACTATACATGCTGTACACAGCTATCGCACACACTGCCCACTTTTCAAACACAACATTCCCCGGAATTGTAAAATAAATTGAAAGATCTTTGGAATATATCTTACATGTAGAGGTCGTCTGGATTCTAGCGAGGGATGTGTTTTTACAGATCTATAACGTGCCAGATTTTTAGATACCAGTGGGGGGATATTTTTTACTTTAGGTCCCATAATATACTTATACATACATACTGTACATATATAATTCAATGTTTAACAGTAACAGGGATAGGTGATCATACTGCCAATAAAAGGTAATCAAAAGGTAAAGATTAATCATAGTATAAAATAATGATCTGCAGTATAGATGGCACATTTGAGTAGGTGGTGTGTGCATGACTTACCTCATACCTCTAGTGCAGTGGTGGGCAACTGAGTTGATATGGAGGGTCACAAGTACGGCCCTCGTCACCATAAAAGGGCCGCACATAACATTTTAATCTATACTGACTTGTATAAGCATTTCATAATGAAAAGAGGACAGCAAGCATAGCTAGAAGACATTATTTTTAAATAACAAAACTTGTTTTAAATGATACTCCAAGCATTAGGAACACTGTATGGTGATGTACATTTTGATGCAGAGGTTATATGCCTGTGATGTTCTTGGAGCGGGCAGAGGAGAAGAGGCAATCATAAACCTCTCCTCCTCTTCCCAAGTTCCTTTGCCCTATGCATTAACAGTAAGGTTCCAGGGGCCACAAGTGGAGAAATGAGGGGGGCCGCTGAAAAACGCCCAAAGGGCCAATGCGGCCCCTGGTCCTCAAAAAAAGGTTAAATACACCTATTGTATACTCTGTTCCCTATTCTATTAGTTTGTAAGCCCGAACGGACAGGGTCCTTAACTCTTCCTGTGTCATAACCTGTACCTGTGTGTTATCCATCCTGTTGTGTAATATGTTGGTGCTAGCTATATATATAAGATAATTAAAAATATGATTAAAAATAGATTTTATGGGGAAATTAAATGGATTTTGGTACTGTAAATATCCCCAATTTCTTAATCTGTGTTTTCAGATGGTGTCCTCATTCTTGGTTCTGCAAGGATTTAGTTGCCATTATGTAATATAATTTTTACAACTACTAATCTGATTCTGTTCCCACAACATTTTTGGTCTTTTCATCAGGATATACTAAATTATCAGAAGCGGAGTCAGCAACGCCTGCCCCCGGGACTCTATCTGGGTTATCTTAAGCTATGTAGCTCTGTTGATCAAATCAAGGTTCTTGTCTCCCAGAGGGTTCCTAATATGCTGTGCCACGCCAAGATACGAGACAACAGTAATATATCCAAGTAAGTCGTAGTCATATCATACACTGTCTGGCACTGGGAAGAACTAGATGAGTTATAATACCTATTTGGGTAAAAAACATGATTGTCTCTATTTAAACACTTGCAGGCAACTAGATGGTATTACCTTCAGAAAATTTCAACATTTCTAAAATAATAATATGTAATGTAGAGCAACTACTGGAGCAGAAATTACTAGTTTACTTCTGAAAAGGTCGACTAATGGCCCTGGCCAGTTTGTGTGTAAAAGCTCCCATATCTGTATAATATTGTATGGATTTTCATATGTATATGGTGTTTCACATGCATTTAGATCACTCATAGGCAGACCAATGTAATCCTAATTCATAGTTTGATCCATGGGGGGGGGGGGTTAACTTTTTGACTCGTGGGGCCACAATGGGTTCTCAAATATGCCATTGTGGCTGGCCTTAAGGCTGCCATACACGGGTCGATGCCCATGAGATGGATCAGCCTTCGAGCGCGATATCAAAGGAGCTGGAGGTGCAGCACCACGATTTACAGTCATGTCCTTTAACCCTGTTTTAGAGCGGGATTGATCCTGCTCAAAGACAGAGATGGCCGCATTAGATATGCACTAGATAGATGGCCATGAGTGCGCATTGCGCTCGAAGGGGGCATCAACCTAACGCATATCTATGCATGTATGGGCACCTTTAGAGAAACAGGCCATGGAATTTGTGTACATTACTTTCTGGACACACCTTTATCTACAACACAAATATAAGAGAGAGAGATAGAGAAATTTTACAGAGCTGTGCTAAAACTTAGAACTGGATGGACAAAAATACTTTTGCATATTTACCTGTTTGAACGTGCAAATTATTATGTGAACATGCTGTGGTTTACTAATCAGGCAAATTACATTTTGGTGCATTCAATTAATAGATAAAAAATATTTTTGTAGACAGGTTTAGAGTGCAGACTTGTTTGAGTTTGGTTAAAGTGTCAGTGATTTAAATAAAAAGCATAATTATTACTGAAATATGAAAAATAAATAAAAAGATTCAGAGAAATGACCTGCCTAGTTGATTGGTGACCCTTCTTTGGGGACCCTGTTGTTAGAGTCTTCCTAATCTCATGAAATTGTGTCTGTTGAAAAAGAAGCAAATGCAGCTTTTATTGTGATTATTATGAGGATGATTATTATTTGTATTGAAGAGATGTCTTGACTTACTTTTTCTTCTTGGGAAGAGATGAATGGGAATGGATTCAAAACTTATCCTTGGCAGAAAATTTGGACAGCATGGAGCTCTCCTTGGATGCACATACCCACCTATTCCTCTGTGACCTCCAGATTGCAGTAAAGACATTACTCAAACAGATCAATCTACCTCTTCACCAGGTAAGACAACCTACATTTGAGAACTTAGAACAGAACAATCATACATATATAGGATTTTCCTATAATACACCATACTAACTTTTTGATTTGTGGGCCACAATGTGCTTTAAATTTGACTGAAGGGGCGAACAAAAAAAACAGTAAGGGCCGCCCCAGTCCCAAGTCCTTTAAGTCTGGTGGGAAATTTAAACAGATTACATTGGTAAATTTATGACATTCATTTTTTTAAAAAAATCATTCTACCTGGGATGTTATAAAAATTATAAAAAACAATTATTTAAAAAAAGATGCTTTGTATAGTAAATATTCTATTGCAGACATGGTCATTGTGGTGTCTAGGAGACAATAACAATCATCTTCTAGGCATTTTATCCACTTGTTGCTGGGAACGAGCAGAAGGGAGTCAGAGTGTCTTGACACAAAGGTGACAAAGACTAAATGGGCCTGATATGGCCCATGTCCAGCCTAGACAAATCAATATAGTATACACATGTCCCATCTATAGTATCCTCCTATCCAATTTCATTGTTGAGTCTACACCTGTGTTATCGACGCGTTTCACTACAAATGAGTATGCTGCAGTTTGAAACAAAATAAATATGCACAGATGTAGTTGTACAGAACAATATCTTATCATTCTTCAAGAAATCTAGTGGGCCCCTAAGTACCTGTGATGGGCTGACTGCACTGCATTCAAGTGTCCACCAAAAACATGAGAATAGCAGATTTAGTGTAATTTTAGGAATGCCTATAGGAGCATAGTTGAGCCTTCAGTAACTTTATAACCTGGCATATCATTGTATATCTGTGTTTAAATTAAATCAACCGGACTTGCTGTGTTTGTTTCTTGTAAAAAAACAGCAAGTTGAGTTGATTTGAATCAAACACTACAGATATTTATAACCTGGCAGTAAAGTCAGAGTGTTTAAAGCTCATACACTACATCAACAAAGGATAAGTAATGCTGAGATAAGACAGAGAGAGCCACTGGTGTACATTTGGATCATATCCATAGAAGAAACTTAAGACCTGTCATCGGCAAACTACAGGCCATATCTAACTTTTAGTTTTTTGATCCGGCCCTTGCTGCTTTCCCCTGCACTTGTTCACTGCAATGGCATCCTCACATCACTATGGGGTCCATGCAGCAGAGGGATCTTGGGCCGGATTAAAAAACTGTATGAAAGAAGGGTGCCTAGGTGACCAACACGACCCCACAGGCCAGATAGGAGACAAAGGTGCGGTCACTCAGATGAAAGAGCAGAGAGGCACTATACCCAAGTATTTCCTACATTCATGAAGCAGATCACTGTACAGAACGCCATACACATTATAACTAATGATGAGCAGCATAGGCAATATTGGATATTTTGCGAATACGAATACTGCCTATGCTGCCCGTCACTAGTTATACTGGGACAGAGCCTCAACTATGGTGTTCTGTATATCAATGTCCTTCTTGTTGGTATATGCTTATTATAATGGTAGACTTACCACATTCACATTCACACTTGTGCATACTGTATTATGCAATACCTTGCAACACACTGCATTTACGCATAACACACACTACACACATTTTTTACATGCAGAGTTTCCCATACTCTTGTGTCTATTCACATGTACAGTGCGTACTGTGCATCTCGACCCAAGACGTAAAAAAGTATCCCCACCCCTGGTTCAGACATTCTAGAAAGTGCAGGCAAACTAATGCCCGGGGGCCAGATCTGGGCCATGTAGCTTTCTTTTCTGGCCCTCTATCACCTTGTTGAAATGATGCTCCCCTCTGCTTGTTCTGCATTGAGTTCACATAATGCCTAAAGGTGTCCAAGCATTATCCTGGGGGATGATGCAGAGGTGTGATCATGACACTGTGGGCGTATCCACATGGTGATAACAAGCAGTCTCTGCTCATTGCATTGAATGAGCATTTTTCAAAAGGTTCTGCAAGATAACAACGTCCCTGTCACACATCGCCTTCTACACATCTCTGCAATCTTTAGTGATGCCGGCATGCATGAAATTGGCACACCTATGGCGGGTTGGCCATTACAGGCTCTTGGTCCGGCCACTTTATCAAATTTTAGAAACCGATGTGGCCCACGAGTCACATAGTTTGCCCACCCCAGATGTAGACATCATATTCTGCTACATCCATAGATAAAGTCAAATATAGAAAGTAGCTAATGAATTCTAGTAAACATATAACTTAATATCTCACACGTCTACACCTTTCACGTCAGTGCTTTCTGATTGATAGAATGAAGACGTCTGTTGATTTCATTCTAGAGGGCCTATAGCAATGTGTTTTTAAAGTCAACTACATGGAAAAGTCATAATATCTTTAGGGTGGTCTTCAGCGTCTACTGTTGAAATAAGTCTCTAAAACCACTCAGATTCTTCTGTGCCTTTCACTGCCCCATCCATAAAACCTGCCTTCATAGAAGGCGGCGTGCAACACAGAAGTAGGACACAAGCTGTGTCCCCAGAGCTCCATGTGGCTGCATTGTATACATAAAGGTGGCCATTTTTCTGTGGATGTTTGAGAAGTGTCAGGAATGTCTGCTAGTAAAAACACAAGGCACCCATGTATAAGGGGCATTAGCGTAAATAGGAGCTCTGTATGCGGAGAGATTTATCAGAATGAAATATTTTTATTATGGCTCGCAAGGCAGGTTCTGCCATTAGCCGTGATTCATGATGCCTGAGGTCTTAGGCCAAGCAAATGATACTTTTGCACTATTTACTGCAGATCTGCACAACAAATTGCTGTTTTTGTAAAAACACAGTTTGGAAATTAAAAGAACGTTTGCCGTCATGGCCACGAGGACAAAGTAATCTTGTCACACATGTGATTTAAAGGATACCTGTAGTTCTCTGTAGAAAAAAAAACATTATTCTGCTTCAGAAGCAAAATCTGCGATGAGCGATGACTGATGGTCGTGTCGTATAAAAAATCAGCCATTTTGACATTCTAAACATATCAATATATTTTCATGACTTGCCTATAAAAAAAGTATATATCAAGGGTGTCAAATTCAAATAAACAGCGGTCCAAATTTATAAATGTGGACAAAGTTGCGGGCTTTCCCTGCAGCCCCCCTACCAGCTGCACTCACCATGCCTCTGTCCTCCAACTTTTCATGTAGAGCACTAAGGATCCCAGCATACTCCAGGCAGTGGGCATGAACTGTGATGTCACTGGAACGCTGAGCAGCCAGGACTCGTAGTTCTTATCTCTTAGAGTGGGTGGATGGAGGGGTGTTGAGTGCACTGGTAGGGGTACTGCCTGGGAAGGTAGATCTACCACTGCCACTGGGCCATCCATGATATGTCCTTCAATCAGATGTAACCACAAACCTTTTCATATGGAAAGAAATTTTCTGAAACATTGAATCTGGAATAAGAAAAGCGTAATACTACAACACATGTGACATCGAATGTCAGATAAAAGACACATCTGTGGCACTCTTATATATAGCAGCAAATTTTTTTATAATACTTAGAAAAACTCTTTAAATTTAATTATACTGAGGGCCAGAGTTTGACACCCCTGATCTAACACCTGAAGCCAATGCATGTATATTACAGTCAAAGTTAGAAAGTCTAAGGCCCCCCATACACCTTTAGATTTCCTTAAGATCTCTTTTTGTTTTTCCAAAACCATGTAATATGAGGGACTTTGTATACCATCAAGTCTACCTGTGTTTAATCGCAGAGGACCCTATACTACATAGATGTTGGTAGATCTAAAGGATATCTGACAGAGATATCTAAAGGTGTATGGCCAGCTTTAGGCTGCCCATACATGGGCTGATACCTGCTTGATTAATGAACGCTTGAGCATTGTGACATCACCATGCTGCGCTCCTGCGTTTGTTGATTAAACAGTGAATAAATGCGCACACCCTTAGTTTCCAATCAAATTAATGCCAATTGAACAGGGATTTAAGCCCCCCATACACCTTTAGATCTCAGTCAGATTTCCTTTAGATCTCCTTTAGTTTTACCAAAACCATGTAATATGAGGGACTTTCTAAACCATCAAGTCTACCTGTGTTCAATCGCAGAGGACCCGGCACTACATAGTTGTTGGTAGATCTAAAGGATATCTGACAGAGAGATCTTAAGGTGTATGGGGGCCCTTACTAACATGTTGGTTCCCTGTTCGATCTAGCTTTCGATCGATCCCTCTTAAAGACTCAATTCCCGAATATTCGATCACCGCAACCATGTATGGTGATTGCTCAGGAATCAAACCAAAAATTTACCCATGTATGGGCACCCTAGCAATGGCAAAGCCCATTGTCCTGAACAGTATTTTATTGACACTGTGGGATGTTATATGAATTTCTTTTCCTCAGGTACAAGACTTTTTTTCTAGGACCCTAAACATCAAAGGATACCTTCAATAAAACAATTTTATAGGCATATAGAGATATTGGGAGGTGAAGATGTGATGCAGACACCTCCAGGAGAAGTCAGTGGTACCCATGCAAGGTTTATTAACCTCGCCCACTATGTCAATGCTCAGCAGCCAGTTGTGTGAATTGTTATTGTTACCTGTGGCCAGTGTTTACTCATTGTAACCCATGTTTTCTCTCTCTGTCCCTTTGCAGGCCAAGCACTTCCGTCTGTACACACAGGAGGTGTTGGAGCTGGGTCACAATGTCTCCTTTCTTCTGTTGCTCCCTGCCTCAGACGATGTCTGCAGTGCCCCAGGACAGAGTAATCCATACACCCCACACTCAGGATTCCTTCACCTCCCCCTTCAGATGTTTGAGCTAGGTACACAAACTTGTTTTCTTGCCTAGACGTATTAGCACCAACCTGTACATGAAGTAATCTCTTGATCACAGCGTGCCTTCTGTCCCATCGGTGGCTCAATAAATCAATAGTCACAAGTCTCACGGGCTGCAGACACACTATTACTATGCGGTCACACACACAATCATTGTGTGGCTGATATGGGGGGGTATAGTGTCACTTATAAATACAGAGACTTTGTTCAATGTAAAAACAAGGTAGTATTGTCAAATCCTATGTAGTATAGAAAAACAAGTACATTTCTGTCACCGTGACGTAAATACAGGAAGAGGAGTGGGTGTTAAAAAAAATATTATGTATTATATTAATTCTTCCCATTGTGGCTGAATAGGCAACCCAAAAACCATAATTATTTGTTGGTTTGGCATGAATCATGACAATGCTTTTCATTCATTAGAATCGAAAGGTAATATTGAAGGTTTTGCAAAATTCCAAATACTATATATACTAGAATACTAGTTGGGTATTAAAATGTATTTTGAGTTCTAAATGCCCTGACACGTTCACAATGTGACCTCCCGCCATGGTCCCTCTATATGAAGAGTGGTACAGCAGGTAAGTATTGAACCTCACACATACTCAATTTAACATATTTGATCCAGTGTATCGGAATACAACAAATCATTTATAAAACATACATGATAGGGGGTTTAGAGGTGCCTTTTCATTCAATCTGTCAGAAGAACATAATAATTAAAATGTTATATTTTATTTTATATGTATTTAAAGGAAACAGACACTGTCCATTAACAGAGGATAGCACATATCTTTTTTTTACCATAAATGTTAAAAAGCTTTCCCCCGAGAGGGAAAAAGGGTCACCTACAGACTAGGCCCCTGTTCCTCCTCTCTAACTATATCACACCCCCCCTCCCCCACAAAACGCAGGAAATAATGCCTGGCTGTATGCCGGGGTGACCCTCTACACGTTTTGGGACTTTGTCAAGAAGACCCACACACTGCTCTCACCTGTAGATCAATGTTTCAGACAATTTTTAGCTGAGGGCCTTGTTGCCCAGATTCCTTAGAGCAGTGGTGGGCAACTTAGTTGATATGGAGGGCCACAAGTGAGGGCCGCACTTTTTTTTATCTATACTGACTAGTATAAGCATTTTTTAATGTGGAAAGGCATAGATAGAAGGCATTATTCTTCATTTTTAAATAACAAAATGTATTGTACTTCAAGCATTGGGTAACACTGTAGTATGGTAATGGACATTTTCATTCAGTGGTTATGTAATGCAATATGAGTTCCTATGCCCTGTGTCAGGGGCCGCAAGTGGAGGACTAAGGGGGGGGGGGGGGCGTCGAAGAACGCCTAAAGGTCTGCAGGTTGTGCACCTAGGCCTTAGAGAATACTGATGAATTATCTCCACCCGGCTATATTTCCTGAGCAAGGGGTTTTGCTTATTTTTTGATCGTTCTGAGATGGGGAATCAGCATTTTGAAGATATTTTTTCCTCTTAGAGTGGTGGCATTTGTAGCCATGTGTCCTCCTCTCCTTTTCCTGGTGCTTCATCCAAAGTATCGAGCACCCAAAGTGTGTTATTCACAACACGGATCATTACGTGTATGGCCAGCTTTACTCACTAAGGGTACCAAGCAGGGAATAGAAAGAGCCACCAAAGCAGGAATTGTGTGTTATTCTGTTTCAGTGCTGCACCTCTCTACATATAAAGACACATTGAGGGGAGTTCCAGAGGAAGACCACCCGATCTTCTAACCAAGGCTTAGAATCAAGTCAAGCAGGTTCACCTGGTTTCTCAACTAAAATAAGTACCTTGGCTTATATTTCAATGGACTTGAGTGTTGAGTGTACTAGTAGAACTTAGTAGTAGAATTGGATAAATACACTTGGAAGAGTGTCGGGTATGCTGTTTTGTATTTTTGAATGATGTTCTGGTAAGCAGTGATGTGCAGAGCCTTGTAGATGAACCAAAAGAAGTGTTTTCACATAGAAAAGGTGGTGTTTACTTAATTTCTGTGTTTATAAAAGTTGTTTTCATCACCGCAGTAAATATTACATCTACCGTGTTTGTGTTTTGCTGTTCTTCAGACATTTACCCCAGACACTTGGCGGTCTCTTGGGTAAATCTTTGGTCTTCGGTTGACTATGATTGCATTGTGTAAAAGGTGGGTTTACACGTGTAGATTTTTTCGTTCAATCAACGGAGAACGAACAATATTTTGATTAAACTAAATTCCAGAATGGCCAATTTGTTCGATGGATAAATCGTTGGAAAGGTCATCCAACATGTTGGCAAATTTTTATCTGTGGTTGTAATTTCAAAAGGCCCCCATACATGGGTCGGATTCCGACCGGATTCCGGGACGATCGATTCCGGGCGCGTGCACGCGAAACGATCGTGCCGGAATCGCGTGCAGCCCACCTTGTCCGATCGTTCGCGTCCGATTGATCGGGGGCTCAGAATCGGATCCGACAGAGGACCAACATGTTGGTCTTTCTGATCCGATTCTGCACACATCAGGGGGAGTTGCCATTTGGGAAGTAAGCGTTCGGACACGGAATCGTCCAGGAATCCGTGGGACAAGGTGGTATGCAGCGATCGGATACCCTTAATTGGCCGATTGATCGGAGCTCCGATTCCCGCTGAGATCGCCGGAATCGATCGGATAAGTGATCAATCGGCCATGGAATCCGACACATGTATGGCTAGCTAAATATATTTTCATTCGATATCGGCGATGAGCATTTAAGAAATCTAATGTTACATTCGATAAATGAACGATGTTTGACAACAACATCAAACAAAAAATCAAATTGGCAGTTGATTGAAGAAAAAATCTACATGTGACGATTATTTGCAATTTGATCTAGCGATTAGATTTTTACTTAAATAAAAGTCGATCGATTCCTTCTGTACATGCTTGTACAATTGACTAAAATTAAAAAACTTGTCTGATCACTTTAGATCGATTTTTTGTTAGAAATTGATCTCTTTTGGTCGATCATACCAGGAATTGATTAACAAATTGATTGTTTTAAGTTGATTGAATGCAAATATGGAACCGTGTCATGGCCAGCCTTAGGGCTCATGTACACAGGCGGTTGTCAAACGCACAGTAAACGCCATAAAATAGTTTATTGCCTTATTTTAGAACCATTTTGTAAGGAAGTCGGGTAGCCTATCCGTGTGCCTGAATTATTGTAGAAAAGGGATGAACTAAAGGTGGGCATACACGGGTAAATTTTTTGCGGTGATTGGTTCGGGAATCGATTGTGGCCAGCTTTTCTTTCCGCTCAATTGAACAGGGAACCAACATGTTGGGTAAACCCTGTTCGATTGCCATTACTTTGAATGGAGACCCTTGAACGGGATTGATTGCACAAAGTGATACGCATCCATTTTCATTCATTTAGCGAATGTATGAGCGCAGTTTCGTGATGTCATCACACTGCTCTCGAGGGTTTATCAATTGAAAAAAAATTGACCCATGTATGCCAACCTAAAGGTGGGTTTACACGTGTAGATTTTTTCGTTCGATCAACAAAGAATGAACCATATTTTGGTTGATTGGACAAAAAATTTTAAATGTACAATTTGTTCGATGGATACATTTTGTTCGACATCGAACAAAAATCATTCAAAAGGTCATCGAACATATTGGTAAATTTTCATATGCCGTTGTAAAATCGACGATGGACGAACAACAAATCTAATGTTACATTAGATAAATGAACGAACTATGTTTAACAACGACATCGAACAAAAAATCTAATTGGCAGTTGATTAAAAAAAATATCTACACGTGTAAACCCACCTTAAAGAATCTGGCAGGGGGCCCAGAGCCACAGAGGATGGTAGGGGCTTCCCATAAAAAAACAGCAAGCAGTGTTTGGGGTAACGCAGACTGTCTAAATTCCACTTGACTTTAAAAATGAACTGAGGTCACTCTAACTGAGATGTAACTCTGTATATCGTGCCAAATTTGCATGATCTGTGGAGTAGTCTGCAATGCATCTTTGCCTGTCTAGTCACCGTTAAGCCGTTGTCACTCTCACTATACATGTGAGTCCAGAGGATTGCTTGTTTGACTTGGCCTATGTTGGACAGGGGAGAAATATCAGTTCACAGGAGGGAGATAAGGTGACATGCCTGAGGGTGTATGGAGCCAGCCAGGATGGAACCAGGAATTGTAGTCCCCTTGTGATATGTCACACACACAGGCTGTCCTGACCTGGCCAGCACTTATAATGTTGCTGCAATAACACGGACAGATATTAACTCTCCCTGAGCCGACCGATGAAGTGTTAATAGCTTGGAAGGTCCTGTCTCTTCATTACACCAAATATTGAAATATGGGGGCCGTGTATTATGTTTTTTAAACATTACGAGGAGTACAAGGCTTCTTCTAGAATGCTCTGTTCACATAGAGAGGAGAAGAAATGAACTAAAGCCCACCATACGCCTTTGGATCACTCCATACAATTTCCTTTAGATCTACTAACACATTGTTGTATCGGGTCCTCCCTGACAGAATACATAGTGATTGGAAGGTATATATCACTGCTATGTAGTGCCGGGTCCTCCCTGATAGAATACATAGTGATTGGAAGGTATATATCACTGCAATGTAGTGCCGGGTCCTCCCTGATAGTATATCTAGTGATTGGAAGGTATATATCGCTGCTATGTAGTGCCGGGTCCTCCCTGATAGAATGCAAAGTGATTGGAAGGTATATATCA
>CM070042.1:51156227-51168243 GCA_036250615.1 Ptychadena robeensis
TCAAGGTGCAGCACGGCTGCTGGTTCAGGGTGGTCAAAAAACAATGTACCATATACCCAGGTCGCAGGCTATGACACACCTTTGTATACATGGTGAATCATAGCCCATAGAAAACTATAGGTGGAATCTTCCTCGCGGCAAGATCCTGTGTTTGGCGCAGCTATCTAAGCATAGGAAAGGCTCTTGTACTACTGTGGAAGGTAAAAAAGTTGGAATACATCTGGAAGGTGGGGAACATTCCATTTCTGGGGCCTTATGATTGGCCAGTGCACCAGTGTGAGATTATACTGACCAAGGTCAATCTTGATTGATTGCTGCTACAAAGTGCTATATCAGCCAACCACAATTCATCATTTTCTAGTCTCTAGTAAACTGGATATCTGAAACCCGAATCGGAGGGGTTAATGCACGCCATTGTTCTTGGCGCTCAGTTGCCTGATAAAGTTGCCACTCTTCCTCCGCAGTCTGCTGCCTGTTAATCTACTTTAACTGATACGAGGAGACAATAAGGACAAAGTGTCTTCTCGCCCAAGTTTGTTTTGGTCTCTTTTTGCGTTTCTCAGCTTTAAAAGTCTACTAATAGCTGTGGCGCGTCCGAAGGGTCAATCGCAGCACTGACCACAGTGTTTTAGCGGCAGTGACATGTTTATATGGTAAGAGCCTTTAAGTCCGTGTATACTAACAGCCAGTGACATGTCTAAGGGGTCAAGCCACCATGTGACCAGAAAGTGCTAATGGCAGCAACATGCTTAGTTCATCGCTCTGTAAACAAGATAGGATGACCCCGTTAAAGGGTTTAATTTCCTCTGTGATTTCTCTTCCTCTAAGGTTTTACAGTTATATGGCGTGCAGTGAAAATAGTGATAGTTTGATGGTAAAATATTCATGTTTAAATATGATAACGCAACTTCTACCCAAACATTCTCTTGTCTCTTCCATTTTATATGTACTGCTGTTCAGAAATTCAATATTTTTCAGTGTCAGTCAAAGGCACCCCCCGAAGACACAGTACTGTAACTCTGGACAGGGGGATCAGAGGGGGCAATCAAAATGACACAATGAGTCTCCTGTGCCATTGTGATTCCCCCCTCTGATCCCTCCTGTGTCATTTTAAGTGATACCACAGTGCCGTGGAAAAATAAGATATCCCCCAAAAATAAGACGTAGGGCATCTTTGGGAGCAAAAATTTATATAAGACACTGTCTTATTTTGGGGGAAACACGGTATAATACGTGACAACCTTCCTGACCACCTAAAACCACCTGGCATAGGTGTCGTGTTTCCAGGGTGGTCGGGCAGTGGAAATAAACTGTTCCCCACCGTTTGACTGAATGAAGCTGTAGTCACTCCATCTTGCACTGTGCTTCAAGTGTATGGCGTCAGTTGAAGTTAAAGTACCATATATATTGTAGTATAAGGGTTCTTCAGCACCCAAAATGTTCTGAAAAAGTCACCCATGGGTTTTACTTGAGTGTAGTGCCCACAGCCGATCTCTGGTTCGGGAGGCTGCCGCTGTGTGTTCTCTTCTCTCGCGGTTGAAAGTTATACCAACACAAGGTACACCTCCTGAGGATTGGCAAGCAGCCAATCACAGCTGACCTGCTCCTTAAGTCCCTCCCCCCTGCTCTGTGCGCTGGAAAAAAAAATGCATCTGCTGCTTGGGTGTGCTGCTATCAGCACATTAGTTGATAAGGTAAGTAGAGGGTTAAAGTCTTAGGTGGGGGGTTGGGTCATCATTTAGGGCTTATTCACTAAAGGGGTGTACTGAGGTTCCAGCAGTGTGCTCCCTGCAAACTGTGCATTGTTGTCCATGGCATTTTCAGGAAATCATCCTGAAGTGGACTATAATGGCTTCGGGCCTGTCGATTGCTTCCAGAATTGCGTCCTCAGCATTATTGGTGACGTGGGTGGATGCACTTTCCGATGTCGTAAATGTGAAGAGGGGACTGGGCGGGGAATAAGGGCAGAGTGCAGTGTACTCTGCTTTGATTGCCTATATTGCTCCAAAAATCGATCAATCATATTACAAGCGAACTATGAAGCACATGTGTATGAAGATCGTTTACAACTGATCGGAATACAAACCATCGTAGTATGTATGCACTAACCCAGATATTTGTACGATCGACAAAAATTTAACAACATGTCCAATCATTTTGTGATCGGTTTCAAACACTTTCCGCTGATCGTACAAGTTGGCAGGAATTGATTTAAGTCGATCGAATGGAATTATTGAACTGTTTATGGCCACTTATTGCTGGTCACACCCCCAGCTTATACTTAAGCCAATAATTTTTTCCGGTAAAATGAGTTGCCTCTGCTTATATTCGGATCGGCTTGTACTCGAGTATATTTGGGAGTTGTGTGTGGTCCCCTACAACCAAAGCAAAGATCCCATCTGCAGACGAGGTACAATCTGAAGTTACAAAGTTTCAGTTTAAACTGATATTTTGAAAATTCCAGAAATCCCACTGAAAGGTGACCCACCTTTTATTACAAAACAAACTTGCCTTCAGAACTTACACCCGGACGACACACTGGCTGACTGACATGCACGCAAGGTTTTCTTTTTTGTATTTTTTTTATTCCGTCTCATTCCTGTGCCTAACCCTACGACTCGGATGATCTGTTACATGCACACTTCTTCATGAACATGTTGTCTCCTCAAATGAATTGTTCTTTCAGCAGGCTACCACGGCGCGGCCGCCGCATGCCAAAACAAACATTATTATTATTACATGAAAGGAGAACAAGCCTGCCCCTCTTTTTCTTTCATTAAATAATGTATTACAGTCACCGAATAAGCCTGTCAGCCTGACTTCGTCATCGGGACTAAAACAGACTATAAAAACATTCATCAATTTATACCTTCTCCAAACATGGAAAAGTACACGTCTAATTAATCAATCATATTACGCCCCATAAATCAAGTCTGCAGCCAGCAAAATTCATTCCGAAGCAACAATATTTACAGTGTTACACATACATTAACAATACGCAGGATTGATTCAAAATACAGGGAGAAAAAGAACGTTTTTAATGCACGATTATTCAAATCAAATTATTTCTTATGTACAAAGCACTGGCCTGGTGCAAGAACGTAACGCTGGGGTGACACACTCCGGCCCAGGGGCCAAATCCCATGTTATTATATTTGGCCCGCCAGATTATTTTGTACAATTGTATTTAAGGAATGAATGACACAGATGTGTCTTTTATATTACTTTGCAAGATTCAATATTTACAAATTTCATTGTTTTATCAGAAAGGAAGAAAAAACTTCCTCAATTGTAGAAAAACTTCCTCAATTGTAGAAAAACTTAATTGTAGACATTGTTTTCATTACTTCTGCTTTACAATAATTTTCCAACAAGGTTGGCTCATGCCTTGGTGCAAGTCTTGAATTTTGGTCTTCTCTATGTGTGAGTTTGACACCCCTGATATAAGGGCTGCCAATGCAAAGATCTTGTTGATCTGTAAAGAGCAGATATATTTTCAAATGTCGAATATTTTTTCACGAATATCGGCAATTCGAGAATTCGCGGATATTTATGATTTTGAATATTCTCGTTACAGCCATGTATTTTCGCAATTGTGGCGATATTTTTGCAATGCATGGTCATACCGCCAATATTCCAATTTTCGATTATTAGAATTATTTGCTTAATATTGCAAATTTGAATATTGTCTATGCTGCTCATCACTAGTTGTCAATACAATGTCAATCACATTAGATTCAGGTATAAAGGTATTTTTTTACAATGTTATTTTTAGGTCGATTAAACGGAAAATTAGAACCATTCATGCCCCCCTTAAGACTCACATTTCCCATAAAAAGTGTCATTATTTGTAAACCATATAGATTTTTAGATCATTTTCGGTCATGAATGTCACTGCTGTGCTGTATGTGGGACTGGACACTCATCTACATGTAGCTTTGTAGCGTTATATTTGCATTGTGAGGTATAAGGCAGTGTGACTTCTATTCTCATAGGACTTAAAGTGAGATTAAGTGATGTTACTATTGTGCTTCTCTTTGACTTAAGGATGAAAAACCTACCGTGTTGTCCTCCTTCAAATACAGACACAGTGCGGACATTGTATATATGAAATATCGGCTGCAGGGAGACTAATGTCCATTCTGATTCAGAGAACTCAGATTCCAGAGTTTTTTTTATCATTAGAGGTTAGCTCAGAGGTGGGCAAACTTTTTGAATTGTGGGCCACAATGGCTTCTTAAAGCCGTTTAAAACGCCAATTAAAAAACCACACATACATTAAACAGACACACTACTGTCAGCAGTTCAGATGCTGGAAAAATGCTTTATTGAAAAACCCACACTAAACTCACTTCACTTGCTTGCAGTTCTCATGCTGGCACCTTAGATCCTAGAGACCTGCAGACTTTCACCTTCACTGCCCCCCCCCCCTTCACTCCACCTCCTCCTCCTGTCTCTTCTCTGTCAGAGCTGCAGAGACTGGTAGGGAGGGTGTGTGTGTGTGTGAAGAGGGGGATCAGCTGCTGACGATGTCCTGCCTGGGAGAGATGTCACAGACACCACTTTGGCTGCCTAGGCACGACGTAATGCAGTGGGAGGAGCGTACTCGTAACAAGCTCCCCTCCAGCTGTCAGAATAAGATAGTTTTTTTACAATTAAGGATGTCAGCTATATCGGCTGAGCTGCAGCCGATAAATTTGAGGGCCGACCCAAGAACCTGTAATAGCCACATGGCATACATGCCCAGCTTTATTGATGATGTTGGGGCATGGACATTGTAATATTCCAGGAAGGTAAAAGACAGGGAAAATTCTCAGTAAAAATATGGAGACCTTGGTCTTTGCTCGTTCTCTGCAATGGGTAGACGTTCAGACTGCTCTAAGCATTATGTCGACTCATTGCAGGGAACAAGCAGAGGGGACCGAGAGCATCATCAAGGAGACAATGGGCCAGATAAAAAAGCTAAACATGCCGGATCTGGCCCCCGGCTTAATGCTGGCCATACACATACCGATAAACGGTCGGATTTTAATCTGACCGACGGGCGTGCGCGCTCTCGCCGTCGGTCAGGTTAAAATCCGGCCGTTTATCGGCATGTGCCCACATGGGGCGACAGATCCCTGTCGCCCCACTTCTCGGCCGGCCAGAGATCCGACATGTCGGAAAATCTGAGCCGATGGGAGCCGATTGCCATAAGCAGCAATGAAGACGGCGTCTCCATCGCTGCTTATGGCCGGCACACAAAGGGTGCCTGGCCGATTGTGGGGCCCCAGAATGCAATGGGAGGCTAACGTGATGATGTCATCACGTTAGCCTCCCGGAGCGACATCGGGGGTAGTCTGCTACACACATCGGCGTGTGTATGGCCGGCATTAGTTTGCCTGCGTCTGGGTTGGCTGTAGGGGGAGTGTTGTGGTTTCTTCAGTCTGTACAATGTTGCTGCTACACTAATGTTTTAAACCATTAACAAACAATTGTTTAATCGGGTGAAACATTGGAGGTTTAAGGTGGGTTTACACGTGTAGATTGTTTTGTTCGATCATCGAAGAATTACCGATTTTTTGGCTGATTAAACAAAAATCTAGAATGCTTCATTTGTTAGATTGATACATTTTGTTCGACCTTGAACAAAAAATTGTTTGAAAGGTCATCGAATTTTTATCTGTCGTAATTTAGAATGTATTTTCATTCGATATCGGGATGGACGAACAAAAAGTCTAATGTTATGTTCCATAAATCAACGAACGCACAAAAAAACTAATTGACAGTCTTCACGTGTAAACCCTGGTGCAATAGAGATTGCTGTAGTTATGGTGTGACACATTTACAGAATGGTTTTGCTGTGTCTAGAAATAATTCGTCATTATACGACTGATAGGAAAATGGAGAAGAAAAAACTAAACTTGCCTATCCATATGTGTTGGGTAGTGTTAGTGAGTTGCCTTGATTATTGAACTCCTTGCGTTGTGTGATCAATAGCGCCTTCACCATCCTGAGCCGTCCTTTATGTAAAGGTATTGAGTTGGAACAAGGACTTAAGTATGCCTGTTATGTAGCGGAATCGTGGACTCCCTCAGGCCTGTTATCCTACCAATAAATTGTCGATATGTTAGACGAGGACGAGAGGAAAAATGAAGGCCGTCTGCCTCTGTTTCAGATCTCACACGAGATAGAGGCCAGAAATGAAATGAATCCTTGCCCTGGGAGCGTTACCATAACACAAGAGCCACAGACGCTACCGAGACAGGCGGCTGAGAGTGTGGTGAAGCCTCCAGTTGATATGGACAAGCAGATAACACAGTTTATATTAAGTGCATCTCCCGGGGCAGAGGACCTTTGACATTTGTTCTTTCTCTAAGGAAATGAGACGTTATTCAACAACACAAACAGATGATGGATATATTGGACGGGAAGACTTATCCCTCACTGCTGCAAGTTCCAAGGTATCACAACTGTCAGGACCTCCACGTGGACCAATAAACACTTCAGGAAATGTTTGCATGCTGATAATGTTCATAAATAATCCTAGAGGAGCAAACATCACACTATCAGCTTTCATAGTTATTGGGAAACTTTTAATGGATTTAGGTCAGCGATAGTAAATACTTTGATAATTTTTCAATAATTCCATTTTTAAAATAGGATTAATAACCCAAATATGGAGAAGACAGAGGAGAAGCCTTAGTAGCCAAATGCTAGCCATACACATGCCGATAAGAGGCCGATTTTTAACCTGACCGACGGGAGTGCGTGCTCGCGCCGTCGGTCAGGTTAAAAATCGGCCGCTTATCGCCATGTGCCCACATGGGGCGACAGATCCCTGTCGCTCCACAGCTCGGCCGGCCAGAGAATGGACATGTCCGATAATCTCTGGCCGATGCAAGCCAATGCCATAAGCTTCAATAAAGACGGCGTCTTCATTGCAGCTTATGGCCGGCACACAAAGGGTGCCAGCCGACTGAAGGGGCCCCATAATGCACCGGGGTGCAAATGTGATGACGTCATCACGTTAGCATCCCGGAGCATATCGGGACAGGTCTGGGGTGTGTATGGCAGCCGTTTTTTAGGGCTAATTGGTGCTGCGTTCTATTCTGATATGTCATGGCCCAGGAATATACAGATTACTTATAGTATGTGAATATGATTACATGAAAGACGATATGCAAAAGGAATTTTTGTTCCCATCCTAAAATTGGGTGAATAGAGAGGGTGAAGGGACTTTCAACGGCATCTACTACAATTACTTCAATTACTACAATTTTATTTGTTTTACCACAATTTCATTTAACAAAAATGTATGCATAAATATTTTTTGGGGACTTTTGCACACTTTTACACCCCAAAAATTAGGGGGGGGGGTCTGAGTCTTATGGTCCGAATGTTCGACCACCCGCGGCCATTTGGTGATCACAACTTGGCTCCCCTCCAACTCTCCCAGCAGATCTGCACACAGCCGATCTCTCATCTGGTTATATTTGCAGAGCCCTACTGATATAACCAATGCAGAGTGTGTGTGGGGAAAGCTGCAGGGAGACATGAGTGCAGATTCCCCCGCAGGACTTCCCTTCCCTGTGTGAGGAAGAAGAGATGCCACAGTGTGCTCCCTAGTGACACCATTTTGTGGCTGAAATTGGGTACTGCAGGGCATTTTTTCCCTAATTCATTTAAACACATGACATTTTTTTTCTGATTTTCTGCTCTAGAAAATGAGTGTGTTCTTATAGTCTGAAAATTATGGTACATCACCACCACACATTATATAGCATCAATGTGTGTGTGGTTGTCTTGTTACTCTTTGTCAGAGCGTTTTGCTACTGATGTTGCTTCATCGGGAAATTCATTTGACGAGACTGGCATGTAGAGGGACATAGAGTAGAGAGTAGATCTCACCCTTCCAGCTTGTGTGATGGGGTAAAGGAGGACAGGTCTCTGGTGTGGCTCCTTGCTCTGCTGTCCAGGAGTCAAGCGCAGGGATTTTGAAGCATCATCGACATATCTATTGATATTCAATGGATGTGTACACACAGGCTTGTTTTCAAAGTCAGCGCTGAGCTCCCCTTTGATGTGAAGCAATGCGAGGTGACTATAGGATTGTTAACACACTCATAGAGAATGCACTGGAAAAAGTGTTGACAGATTTTCCAATGCATAAAAGCAGAGGAAAAAACAATGGATTACTCCTCTGCCTATGCCAGTGGTCCCCAAACTTTCCATGCAGGGCCCCCCTTTTCTATTTAGGAACATTATTATTATTATTATTATTATTATTTAGGAACGAGACCCCCCTCCCTATTGAAACACAGGTTAAGAATGAGGACCAGCGCCCCCCTGGAATCCCTTCACGCCCCCCAGTTTGGCAACCACTGTCCTAGACCATGTAAAATAAAATGTGTTCTGACGTGTCAATAACACATCACTTGCATGTGCTGAGGCTAGCGCATACTAACACACAGTGGTGTCATAGCCCACGTACACGACCATCCATTTAAAGCCCATCTAATGCGGCCACCCTTATCTTCGGTTGAGCCCACTCAAAGACAGGTCTGTGGAACAGGTAACGGCCATGTCCTTAAATCCTGAACGAATGTCATTCCCCATCCAAAGTATTGACCGGGAGTCGGGCACCAAAAGTGGTGTTCCTTGATTCCTGTCCAGTCAACAGGCACTCAAACTGGTTTGTATGTCAAGCGCTCGTCGCCACGTTTATGGGCACCTTTTAGATGTAAAGGTAGCCATACACGGGTCGATTTTATCAATCAAGGCAATTGGGAATCGGCAATTGATCAGATCGGGAATCAAGGCCACCTTGGCAATCCGATTTGTGGCAGATTTGGACATGAGCCGATCTCCACCAACCTACTCTGGTGACCTAAAGTGGGTTGTTGATTAAACAGGTATGGGGACCTCAAGACTTTGTTGCATGAATGATGACCTGGTACCATATGTGACCTCATCTGAAGTTGTATTTATCTATTTCTAAGGACAAGATTGACTTTCCAATTACAGTAAAGCTGTTCGATGTACCTGGCAGCAGCGTGATGACGTCACGCAGCCGGGCAGACGGCTCTGCTCTCTTCAGCTCAGCCAAGCTTTGCCTGGAGAACCACAGTCTCTATGCAAAGCATCGGGCATCGGCCGTATTTACGGTCATGTCCGATATGGCTGTTTTTGAGTGGGATTGATTTGTCCCGCTCGAAAACAACGTTGGGCGCACATTATATGGGTCAGATAGACGGCCGTGAGCGCGCACGGCGCTTGAAACAGCCATCGATCTGGCCCATATGTGCAGGTCTGTACCCTGCTTAAAGCCCCCCATAAACCTTAAGATCGATACATACAATTTCCATTAGATCTACCAACAACTGTGTAGTATAGTGGCCTCCCTCATAGAATACATAGTGATTGGAAGGATTAGAAAGCTCCTCATATTACATGGTTTTGGTAGAAGAATGTTATTGTATGGAAAGATTGTAAGGTGTATGGGGGGCCTTAAGTGTTCTGTGTAATGCCAGCGTACGTCCTCTTCCCTCAGCTGTATGCATGTCTCTCTCTATTATATTCACACAATGTAAATGATCACAAACACTCACAAGCCTTTATTTCTTCAATTCGCAGTTCACTTTTGCTGCTACAAAGAGAAGCTCATCAGCTTGTATTGTCGGCTGTCTGCCATAGTAGAGCTGGACTCCTTGATTTCCCAGCAGGCTTTGCGAGAAGCAATTTCAGATGAAGAGGTTGCAGCTGCAAAGCAGAGGCATCAGCAAGTCCTGGACTACATACAGGTAGGACACTTTGTTGGATATTTACTGCAAAAACAAGAATATTGTCGTCAAAATTTCATCAAACTATTTCTGTATGAAAGGTAAAAAAAAGTTAAAATCAATCACACAGGTTATTGTGAGTGTATGTTCTATCTATACTTATATTTAATGTTCACCATCAGTTAGTGTTCCAGGTTCTTTTACGCTTGGGTCAGTTTGTATGGCGCAGTAACGTCAGTCATGGTCACCATCCAGATGACTCAGAGACCACCAGTGACTCCATTACACCAGACATTCTGCTGTCACCAGCCCAGTGGTGGGCGGCCAGTGCTTTCCTCACTCCCTACTATTCATGCGGTCTTGAGTGATTGTGATGGCATGTGAGTGTAGAAATGGGATTATGGTGGCACTTGCCAGGCATGATATACAGGAGTCTTTTCATCAGGCTTGTCCTGCAGAATATAGATGGAGCGCTCGAATATACAGCTGCGCCCACCCTACAGCCGCTCGCTTTCAGCAGCACTGACCGAGGGGCTCCAATTTCACTGGTGACATGCCATCATTGGCACCACAACTACAGTCACTTTCCATGTGACACTTGCCAAACTGAACTGTTTGCCATAAAATAGTGCCATCGCCATGTCTCTAAAAACTCTAGCGGCAAATCCCACCACTGAACTGTTTATACTCATGGGAAAAAGAAAGGACACCCTCTTCCAATTGAAAGGCTTTATGCATCAGGGGGAAAAAAAGTTCTTTTGAAATTGTTTGAGTCAAACCTCGGGTGTAAAAGAATGCACAACCATTGTGTGTTTACTAATCGAGCGTGAATCTATTGCGCAAAGTGCGTCCAATGGATGAGCGATCGAGCACAGCGTGGTGATGTCAGGATAAGCAGGTCATCGATTGAACGTGTATCCACATGAGTATGGCCACCTTTAGGATATGTTTCTGCCATGGTGATGTGTTAACCTACAGTGGAATATTCCGGAAGAACAAACTACTTATTTTACAGAGGAGCTCACACTGATGAGCTACTTAGCTTCTGGAAGAGGGTGTACTTAATTTTTCATGCACAGCTTCTGCAAATAATGGCATCATTTGGAGCTCTTTCACTCTATTTGCAGCCGTTACCACAACTTAGCACGCTAAACATTTGCGCATGGTAGACAAGTTTGAATAGGAAATCTCTTCTACCAAACACACTTGTATACACTGCATTGTTGTGTTATCCCATAGTGCACTGTGGCACACTTTTCCGAGATGCAAGTACAAGTGTTTTCAATACACGTCAGAAAATGCGTACAGTGTGTGTTACTGACCAATGCACTTGTTAGCATTATTGAGCATTGTCTGTACACAATGCAGTGAGTGTAGTGTGAAAGAGCCCTTAATATGTTGAGGCTGAATTTACCTAATTTTCAGATCTTCTAAGGAGCATGTCCTGAACCTGTCCATGCCCTGCAGACGTGATGTGAGCAATGGGTGGAAGATGTTGGAGAACATAGTGTATTGTAGTTTGCTCTCATCCTTCCATCAATCAGAAAGACTCTTGTCCACTTCTTAAATCACCTACACTAGGCACAGAATGGTAGAAAGTGCCCGACCTACTAAATCATTGTTTATTCCAGTGGTTCCCAAACTGGGGGGTGCGAAGGTGTTTCAGGGGGGGCTCCGACCCTCATTCTTGACCTGTGTTTGAATGGGAAGAGGGGGCTCAATAATGTTCCTAAATAGAAAATGGGGGCCCTGCAAGGAAAGTTTGGGAACCACTGGTTTATTCTAGATCAGGGGTGCCCACAGGTGGATCACACTATACCAGTAGATCACATAGGCAGTGGGAGTAGATCATAGAGTCCTGCTTTTTTTTAATCTTTATTAACACAATGACAAGATGGCAGAACTGTATAGTGCTTACCGCGTTTGTGTGGCTGTGCAAGGTAAACAATATATTTTAAATATAGGGTATACTAAGCATGTATATAGTTATATGTTTACCGCTTTTATTGTTGGTGGATCTTTACTTTTGTCATTTAAAAAAAAAAATTTGGGCATTCCTGTTCTATATTGAATGGATGACTTGAGTCATGCACATAGTGTATGTAGGGATGGCCTGAAAACATGCCTGATACGCTGCTCTTAATTTAGGGTTTTTTGGGGGGTAATATCTGGGTCCTGGGCACCACCGCACACCTTTAACCTTCTGAGCATTCTCCCCGAGTTAACTCGGGCTGAGTTTCATGCATCATGAAACT
>CM070042.1:51226942-51246229 GCA_036250615.1 Ptychadena robeensis
CCCCCCCCCCCCCTTAATCATTATGATTACCTGTGCAACAGGTGCAGGAATCAAATAGATGACAAGAGGCGGCTGTAATTCTTGAACTGTAGCTTTATTTAGCAGAGAGGCCTGGCAAGAGCAACAGTTTTGGTGCCCGGAGAGAACTGTAGCGGGGCACCATGACTTTGGGGTTACAGCGGGGTGCGTGCTATTATGCTCTCCGGCTGCACGCATGCCGGATAGAAAGTAGGCCAAGGGAGGGCTGTGGGAAGGACAGCATTTTCGAGCACCGTCTGCTTCCTCTCCTTCCTGACTGAGCACCACCTCAAGGGAGGCAGCTCCCCTTTTATCTGCTCCCGAAGCATCATGGTCCAATCCCTTAAAAGGGACCCCTACCTGCCTCTAACAACCCCATGTCATTACACTTCTACTCTGTTTTCTACAAAAGAGCTCCTTTAAAACTGCCCAGTAAACTCCTAATTGGTACAACCGCCTGGTAAAAGCGACATGAGGTGCGCTTTCTGACTTTTGCTCCCCACAAGTGAGCAACAACTCGCAGATAGGAGTGCCGGGTCACCTTCCAAGCTGCTGAGTGTGTAAATGTAGCCGAAATTGTGTAAGCATAAAGCATTGCATAGGTTTGGGCAGGCTTATTGAAGCCTTACTATACCAGTGATTACTTGGCGGCTCACAAACAACCACTGACAGCTGTCAGATCGAGAAGATGAGGGTAGACCATAGACATTCCCACCCATATAAGGCCACCTTAAAGGAGCCAAGAAACATTTTCTGAGTTATTCAATTACAAAATTTATGTAAGGTAGTGCAGACTTTATGAGCTATAGAAGAGTCTGGAGCCTCATTCAATTAAAATTCCTAAACTGGTGAAGGGTCACATAGGAGCGAGAGGGATGCAGGCAACCCAACGACACTAGTTTGGCATACCAGTTTTAAACCATTACCTCTAAAGTATATGTATAAAGTATATAACATACATTCATGTTACATGTGTGAAGACACAATATGTGCTCATTATACTGAAAAACAACTTTTTTTTAAATAAAAATATTGTTTTCTTAAAGCTTGCTATAGATTCTGAGGTCTTAAACCGTGTTTTTGTGTTCCCTCTGTCAACTGTTGTCTGTGAACACAAAGGAAGGCTGAAAAATGGTCTGAACGTCAGCTAAGAATGTGTAAAATGTAGCTGAATGAATTAGAATCATTGGGGTATTATGTGGTCGGCTCCTGGGTGTTGAAGGAAGACTGCGGTCACATCACGTGGGCATGTTTCCGTTTTCGGTTGTCAGTTAAACCGACACCTTCACCATTACAATTCATCAGCTACACTGATGAGTGGTGGGAGGTGACAGAAGGAAGACATTGCATTCATTTCACTAAAGCTGGCCATACACCTTTAGATCTCTCTGTCAGATATCCTTTAGATCTACCCACAACTATGTAGTGCCGGGTCCTCTGCGATTGAACACAGGTAGACTTGATGGTTTAGAAAGTCCCTCATATTACAGGGTTTTGGTAAAACAAAAGGAGATCTAAAGGAAATCTGACAGAAAAATCTAAAGGTGTATGGGGACCCTTTAGGTTAGGGGTTGGGGGTTAGGGTTTGAGAATTAAGGTTAAGGGATTGGGGCGGTTTGTGTAGTTTTAACCCCCTAAACCTAACCCCCAACCCCTAAAGCTCACCCCTACAGTCAAGCACCACTCCCCCTAAACACCAACAAAAACCATAAGATTAACCCAGAAACTCCTGAAAACTAGGGCTATCCGCGCATGCGCAGTTTTAAGGAAAGGAAATAATCACACGAAAGGAAAGTATGGCAGAACACCCATACCTAAAAACACCACACCACCACCACATTAAACAACTGATGCTGTATAAACACAAAAAAAAACTATTAATAGACAAACAAGACCTTTGCGTATAATAATGTATAATAAGTAATTATATAAGTATAATAAGTATAATTCGCGCTGTCAATGGTAACGCGGTCACCACGCTGTGATTGATCGTGGGTCAATCATACGGTAATCAATGTGCACCACATGGGCACATCAATTGCCGTACGATGGGCACCCGGTTTCCCAGTCCCCGGGTCTCTCCACCGGCTGGGGAAAGCAACCAGCCTGCAGCCAGCCCCCCTCTTCTGGCAGAGCTGGGTCTGTGCTGGCCACGCCCCCTTTACACACACACACAGAGCAGCTAGCTGAACTGCCTGTGTCAGCTGTCAGCCTGTCCATTACATTGGATGGTGATGGTCCCCATTCAATGTAAGGGATTTCGTGCCTTGAACATGTTGGAAAATTGGATCCATTGATCCTGCTCAAAGGAACCGTGGATGGCTCAGATGAAGAAACAGATAAGAGGAACATCGGGAGCTGTGAGCACGCACCGCGCCCAATGTTCCTCTAATCTGTTACTTCATCAAGCCGTGTGTGGCTAGCTTTAAGGGCACGCAAGTACCAGACATCTTTGGCCTTATTGCCCCCCACCCCATATGGGTTAGGCAGTCTGTTGGCCTTTCAGCTTATTCACTGCCAGCCACAGCATAGGACTGTGTGACGTACAGTTGAACCAGTTATTGTTGCCTGACGGAAGGACAAACTGCGGCTGGACTTATTACTCAGGACTTATTGCTGAGGACTCTACTTATTTCTTATCTGTTTGATTACAGCGACACCCTTACCGGGCCTTGTGGTTAAATTATGTTTCAGTTTAAGCATTGCAGCCGCCTCTTGTCCTGGTTGATTCCTGAACCTTACATTGCTATATCAGTTAAATAAGGGCTTGTTTCCACTTGAAGCAGAAGCCCGCGGTTTTTGCACGGCGCGGATACATCCGCGCCCATTCTTTTCAATGGGCTAGTCCCCTGTCCGCGGAATCGCGCGGACGGCCGCCTAAAAACTCGGTCGACCGAGTTTTTAGGCGGCCGTCCGCGCGATTCCACGGCCGCCCAGCACTGACCGCGGCCATAGGGGTGAATGGCCGCCGCTAAAAACTGCATGAGATGTGGTTCTTAGCGGCGGCAACCGCGCCCCCGGCTTCCACACAAGTGGAAACTAAGCCTTACATGGCTTCATCCATAGAGTCACAGTGATTGACGGAAGGTCTATCCTGATCAATTCCAAACATCCAAAGTAACATGAAAATTGTAAGCAGACTCAAACTTAAGCTAGCCACACACGGTTCGATTTTGGTTCAATCGATGCTCGATTAGATGAATTTTTTCGTCGATTAAACGAAAATCGAGAAATGCCCACATGGTACGATCGACGGTAATTGTTCAATGAAGGCAGAAAAATTGATCGAACATGTTGGAAAATCATCGTCGATTGCGCCAAAACCGTTTTATAATCGTCGATGTTTGTGGTGTTTCTCCTGGATCGATTAGATTCGATATAATAACAGACCACTCCAATCTGAACTTCAATCGTTTCCAGACGATTTTAGTAATATTTTGGAATCGAAATCTCACCACAATCGCAAACTCAATGTGGGGTGTATGTTGATGCGATTAAGATCGATTTTCGATTAGACGATTGAATTCCTCGATCTAATCCAGCATCGATTGAACCAAAATTGAACCGTGTGTGGCTAGCTTAAGCCAACAAGGACCACAGCTATTGGACTAGATTGGCTCAGTTTGCAAACCAATTAAAAATTGTCCATCTCTATTGCTTTCCTCAACACAGTATTTCACAGCAAAAACTCATTACTGCTCTTTGAAGATTTATTTAATGAAAGAAAGTAGAAACTGATAAACTACCAAACAGACTTTGCAGCCAATGCCCGTTACGCAGTATCCCAATTATGTTAATAAAACAGGAGGTTATGGTGACTCATGTTAAATTCTAACCAAATACCTCACCCCAGTGAGTGGGAAGGTGTCAGTATTATTGCTGTATTGTAAAAAGATCAAGGAGAAGCAGCAAGAGGTCGGCGTTACTGTATTTATTTATATATTATTATTATTCATTGGTTCAGAACTGCAAAGAAGGGTGTACAAATATTTGCTAACAACAAGAAATGGTTGATTTTTTTTTTATTTAACTAGTTCATTACAAATCCCCTGAGCATGGCATCATCACCAAACTTGCTGTAGAGACGGGTTGCGGGTATACTACAAAAAAAGAAAAGTATTGCTCTAAAGCTAGCCATACACGTTCCGATTCCATGGCCGATCGATCACCCATCCGAACGATTCCGGCGATCTCAGCGGGAATCGGAGCTCCGATCAATCGGCCAATTAAGAGTATCCGATCGCTGCATACCACCTTGTCCCACGGATTCCTGGACGATTCCCAGTCTGATCGCTTATTTCACACATGGCAACTCCCCCTGATGTGTGCAGAATCGGATCAGAAAGACCAACATGTTGGTTCTCTGTCCGATCCAATTCTGGGCCCCCGATCAATCGGACGCGATCGATCGGACAAGGTGGGCTTCACGCAATACCGGGACGATCGTTTCGCGTGCACGCGCCCGGAATCGATCATTCCGGAATCAGATGGGAATCTGACTCGTGTATGGGGGCCTTAACACAAATCGTTTTTGCATAAATGAACTTCTCTTCATCTCCAACAATGTTGGTGATGATACCATGTTCAGGGGCTTTGCAATGAACTTACAAAGTCAGCTAGTTAAAAAATTCGACCATCTCTAATAGCACGTCACTAATGAGGGGTCAGCTTGGTATCTGAAGTAAGCCGCACTGACTACCTTAAGGCTATGTTTCCGCTAGAGCGTTCAGCCACGATTTTAACCGTGCGGCAGTGATCCCGGCCGATCACTCCCATAAATTTCAATGTAATAAATTCACTACACTACAGCGGTCAGGCCTGCGATCGTGGTGCGATATAGCAGGCTGCGGTGATCACAGCCGCGAGCAATCAATTGTGTGCGATCGCGCCTATTGACATGAATGGAGGCAATGAAAAAATTGCATCTCACTGAAAAGCACCCCCATTCATTCTCTATGGGTGCAATCAGGGCCAATCGGGCGCGGTGAAAACCACGGACAAAAATGCTCCCAATCGCCCCTGATCGCATGCCTGAAATATCGTGAGCGATCTCCTCCTGCAATTAGGATCGTGGCCCATTGCTTTAGTGGAAACATAGCCTAATACTGATTTTGCATTCCTGTTGGTTTAGATTTTAAAATAAATTACATTATATTGCTATCCAACAACCATATTTTTCAGACTATAAGACGCATCTTTTTCCATTAAAATAAATCAGAAAACGTCTATGCGTCTTGTCGTCCGAATCTTTAAAATAAGCAAACAAAATATTATTCTGAATGTACTCACAGTAACATTCTGAATTGCAATAAAAATATTATGTGACACAGATTCATCTGTAAATTGATGCTCATGGGTAAGTAGTTAGAGCCAGATTGTAAATTGTGTCTCTTCATAAGTTCAGTGGGTTCAGAGAATGGCTACTGCTACAGCATAGACACATACCATCCTGGTAATGGCTTTTTGGTTTAGCTGGAGAATTATAGAGTGAATACTGCATGGACCAGACCTGCCTACTGCTGGAACATGGCTGGGTCTCTGATTTTGATTTTTATTCTTCAAATTTTTCTCTATGGATGCGTCTTATAGTGCAAAAAGTGTAATTTAGATAGCATTTCTAAACAATTATTGAAGCTATACATATAACTTCTACTGAAAAGTATTGTTTGATAAGCTCTCCGATAATAGAGTTTCTGCTCCAATTCTGTAAACAAAGAGCTTTCACCAGCACAGCTGAAAAGTAATCATGCTAATGATGTCAGAAGACGACTGCAGCACCACCTACTGGTTGGATAGAGGAACACAAACACAACACAAGAAAGCAGAAAACTAAAAGCTAGCCATACACGGTTTAATTGACTGTTCAATCGATGTAATTCAATACATTATTTTGGTCGGTCGATTGAAAATTGAATCATGTCCACATTGAACGATCGTTTCAATTCAATTTAAATTGCTTGATCGAAATTTGTCGGACCAGTTGGAAAATTTTATTTTATTGCTACCACATCGAGTGTAAATTAAATACTATTCCTTGCCCCGACCAATTGTAATTAGATCCAATCAATAAGCATACTGTTCTATCTACTGGTCGGCAGAATAGGATGTTTGTATGCATGCTTTCTTTGACTGAAGTCAGACCGCTATGATTACTCTGCATAGGTTAGGTTATCCTGAGGCTGATGTTGCAGTAATGGAAATGTTTACCCATGAAATAAAGGTGTCATAATAGGTAGTGTGACTGAATGTAATCATAGTGAAAGTATGACGAAGTGGAGCCCAGGTAATAAACCCCGGTCCGTTCAGTCGTCACTTTGACTGTAGTCAGACCACTATGATTACTATACATAGGTCAGGTTATCCTGAGGCTGCTGTTCCAGTAATGGAAATGTTTAAGATCGAACACTCAATGTGGTGTGTCATTCAATTCAATTACAATCGATATATGATTCAATGGTCGAATACTTCTATCGAATTGATGATCGATTTGTTGCAAATTGAACCATGTATGGCTACCTTAAGGCAAGTGGAGACCCAGATTAAATGTGATTTTCAAGCAATATTCAATGCCCTGGAGACTATTGACAAATAGGTCAGAGCGGCTTAAAAAGGAAATCTGCAAACTTGTTGGAAAATCTTGTAAGACAAAAAGAAACAGTAATACCCTCAAGTCCGGCATTGTGAGGGGTATAGTCATTTCTTTCTATGATCCGAGTTACTTAATTTAAACATTGAAGTCAAAACAGGAGCCTGATAACTAGTGATGAGCGGCATGGGCAATATTCGAATTCGTGATATTTCATGAATAATTGCTAATATTCGATTCTTTATTCGGAAATTCGAATATTCGCGGTATGATCATGTATTGCGAAAATCATATTCGCATTGCGAAAATAATATTCGCATCGCGAAAATAATATTCGCATCGCGAAAATAATATTCGCATCAAGAAAATCTTTAGAATGAATGGTCACATGCTATGTTTATTTTCACAATGCGAATATTATTTTCGCAATACATGGCCATATTGCGAATATTCGGAATTGCGAATATTCGCCGACATATTCGAGATATTGGCGAATTCTCGAATTGCCGATATTCGCGAAAAATATTCGACATTTGAATATTCGAGATCAACACTACTGATAACCAGGAAACAACAAGAAGGCTTGGCAATATTTTTCTACGAGCTACTTCAATGCAGAATAACGGGAATAGCTTGCATAGTCAATATTTCAATACATTATTGAAAATAGATGATTTAGTGAGACAAATTATGATTAAAGGAACAGCCCCAGATAAAATGACTACGGTACCATACCCCGGGACGCTAACACTTTCTCCAAATGAAAATTACACAGACAAAACACCCAAAACAAATCCCACCAACAAAATTAAACCCAAAACGGTAAATGTAAGAGTCACATGTAGTTTTTTGGGGAAAACACAGCCTCCGGACACAGACAATCCTGACCAAACGTATTTTCTTGATGGGCAGCTTTGCATGTGACATTAGCCTTCACCCAGCAGGTAAGAGTAGTGGATTGAGGAACTTTTAACAAAACGTTTACCAGTGACAATTCTTAACAGAGTAACTAATAAACGTGGGTCAGAATTTGCAGAGTCTCTGATTAGTCTAAGGCCCCCCATACATGTTTCGATTTTCCTGTCACCACACTGTAATTAATCACTGGTTGATTGCACCGGAATCTACCCGTGTGGGGCCAGCTTAAGGGCTTGTCCCCACAGGCAAAGTTGGCCGTGCGGTGGCACAGTTCTGAGCCGCAGGCCGCCGGCAGCCGCTTCCATTCATTTTAAGGGGCTTGTCCTCACTGTGTTTGAAACGCAGGCACCCGGCATGTAGTTAGCCGCTAGCGGCGGCCAGCTTCACCTGTGGGTAGTGATGGACGAACATCAGCTGCCACTGTTCGCGAACAGGCGAATCGAACTTCTGCAAATAGCCGCCGCGAACCTCCACTGACTTTGATAAAGGGCGAACTTCTCAGACCCTTTTGTCTTATTTGTAGCCAAAATACCAAAAAAATAAGTCAAAAAGGTGCAACCATCTGGACAGTGTCATGTCAAATGGGGATCAATGGCTAAACTTCTCCCCAAAATATGGATTTTTTAAAATGCTGTTTTCTTCATGTCTATTGGCCAGAAATCACATCTAGATTAAAGATTTAAAGAAAGTTACCTGACAGTACATTCTGCAGCGCCTCACATTTATTCAGATATCTCTGCAATACAGCATACCCCACCCCCAGAGAAGGACTTTTGTGGCTAAGTAATGATGAACTGCTTGTTGCAGAACACCCTAGCTATAGCTACAGATCACTGGATGTAGTATAATAGCAAAGTAGCTGAGCTATTCCTCAATCAGCAGAAGCTCTCCCTATCTATCTAGTACTGGAGACACAGGATAAATTTAAAATGGCCGCCGGGCTCCTTATTTTATAAGTGGAGGGGGGTGTCCTCCAGGAGCGAAAGGAAGTGTTATTGGCTGTACTGTACTACCTGACTATAGGGTGATTGGTCGCACTTTGTCTCAGTATTAACGTGTAGGGGGCGGGTCGAACACTCAAAATGTTCGCCAGCATTGCGAACTGTGAACATGCTATGTTTTCCGTGAACTGTCCACCGGGCGATCTTTTCGGCCATCACTACCTGTGGGGTGGACAAGCCCTAACAATTACCCTCTAGGCATTATCTCCACTTATCTCCACCATTGCAAAGAATGAGCAAAGGGGAGAAAGAGCACCTTGACACCAAGATGCAAAGGGCCGAATTAAAAGACTGCACAGGCCGTTTTTGGCCCCCAGGCCTTAGTTTGCCCATGTCTGACCTAGACAAATTCTAGTTGCCCTTTTCCTGGCTCCATTTTCTCGACAGCCTCCCTACCAGCTGCATTCACCACGTGAGGATGGAGTGGCGGTTAGTGGAGCTGAAAGGGGTCTGCAGGGCCAACAATATTTGCTCAGCAGGCCGAATTTGGCCCACAGGTCAGGGCTTGACACCTATGGCATTAAGGAAGGGTGTTTTGTAGTTCACAGAGGTGAACTGGACAGGAATATCAACACTACATAGAGCAAGCACTGGATTTTCTACAGCAAAGGGTGTTTTCTGACATTTTTAAACAACTAACAAACCCCATCAATACTATATTGGAAAAACCAAGTGGGATCAAATAAGTATTGTTGAGGGGTTTTCATGTACTTTAACAACCCTTTAGATATAGGGTGTGTTGTATGATATGGATAACATCACTTAATAAAGGTTTGTGTTTGAATGAGAAAGCAGAAAAAAGCAATAGAACTCATTGATGACAGAAAAAACGGGATACTCGGCTATGTACAGGTTTAAGGGGGCAAATTCCTGTAAATATGAGACATTGAGAAGCGCTGTTTACATTGCTGTAATCTCTCAAAACTAGTGAGAATTTTATGAATACAACTCACAGGAGAGGAGCCGTAGTTGACATCTCCCACAAAGGATTTCCTCCTTGTTTAATCTTCAAAGGCTTCGCAGCAGAAAAGAAAACAGCTTGCTCGGATCTTCATCCAGGTAGGTCTGCGATGCTCACACAATGGGCAAACTTGGGTTGTTGATTCTACTTTTGGTTTGAAGTCCTTGTTGCAGGTTTCGTTGAGGTGTGATGAACCAGAAAGGATCTTTTCTGCATTGAACAAGGTAAAAAAAAAAAAAATGAAACTGAAGCCCACGATATTTACCATCTTATGTAACGTTTTCAGGTAAACAGAAAGCAGCGGAAACAAATTGCCTGTTTTACTTTTACTACTTGGGTAATCTGTAAGGCCAAGCCCACCCTAAATGTATTATTTCCTCCTGGCTGGGTGCTGCCAGTGTAAACCAACTACAGGATATATGAATGTATACCAGCACCTTCCACCTGCAATAGAGATGGCCCTCCTGGGCGTTCTACCTGTTTTTCCCTCTTTTTCAAAGCAGATAACAACACCTCCACCCTTCACATCCCCAACGTCATAAAAAATCATTGTAATATAAAGGTCAATGGCATGGACCCAACACAACCCCACCATTGTTAACACCAATGAGACGGAAACCGAAGGGATCACCAGGAACGCCGACACAGAGGGAAGCCACGTGTTTCCTCCGCATGTGTAATTAACCCAGAGTTGGGCTATGAGTATTGTTTGTACACAAACCTACCACGAGCTACACTTGGGCTAAATGCCCATGAGATTAAAAAACAAATGTATACATTTGGCTGGAACACTCTCAGCAGATATAAAACTTAATAGGTAGTCCCATCCCATCCAGAATCCACTACTATTATTAATAAACTATTAATTGTATATAGCCAACAATATACAGAGCTCTGTACATTAGGTTAGATACAATACAAGATAACACAGGTAATGACACAGGAGGAGTTGTGGACCCTCACCGATCTAAAAGGTTGGTGGAACAGAGTATACAATAGGTGGGGTGGATGGGACTGGCATGGTGGGATGTTAGGAATGAAGAGATGGGTAGGCCAGACTAAAGAGGGGGGTTTTCAGGGATTTTTGGAAAGTGTTAAAAGTAGAAACGTGAGGGAGAGAGTTTCAGAGAGTAGGAGCGGCCCTAGAGAAGTCTTGAAGCTGTGCATGTGATGATGTTGTGATGAGTGGGGATGTCATTAGTAGGTCACTGGAGGAGCGAAGGGGGTGGTTAGGAGTGTATTTGTGTACCAGAAAAGAGATATAATTGGGACAGGAGGCGGGAAGTGATATAAAAGCAAGGCACAAAACTTAAAATTTGAACAAAGGACAATTGGAAGCCAGTGTAGAGATTTGCAGAGAGGAGCAGCAGCTGAAGTGCAGTGGGGTTAAATTTACACTGTAGTCGCCGCAGAAGTGGCCTGTTACAAGTGCCTGCATACTTGTGCAGGTGCTCGGGGGTCGTTTAGGTAATGACAGCTCTGTTGGGCAAAAGCCCGAAAACCTACCAGCAGATGCCTAATGTCTCGGCCACCGGTCGGTTGAGTTAACAAGACGTTCTTTGCACGGCAGTGTAAATGGGTCTAGCAACACCATTCGTGATGGACTGAAGAGGTGATAAATATAGGCAGAAGGTAAGCTGGCCCTTTAATATTTGACCATGATTCACTTGTATGCAAAACTTTGATCATTACTATAATAAGTATTGAAAAATATAATAATTATATATAAGATATTGACCGAATTATGACATGAAACCAAGATTGCATGCCCATTGGCTTACCGGGAGCCTTTCATGTACCAGTTCTCGTTCTAATCCTGAAGATTTGTTACTTTGAACAACTATTTAGATCAGTAGTAGAAATTGTAAATGTCCTGATTTGCCTGTTTCCAGTCAGTAATCTGGTATCCACACGGCTGAAGGGACACACACAGCAACTCCTGTCCCTGTAGGGCAGTGTTTTTCAACCTTCTTTGGGCAAAGGCACACTTGTTTCATGAAAAAAATCGGAGGGCACCGACAATACGCATAATTGCGGCGCACTTCCGGTCCCCGCCGGAAGTACGTCATCAGCAGGTGCCCCGCTGGAACGCAGATGCGTACCAGCAGAGCAAGAACATCGCCCCAGGTCTGTGGGGACGCGTGTTGCTAAGCAACCGCACGCTCACAGAGCCGGTCTGTGTATAACACGGATCGGCTGTATAAGTCTTATAGTATATAAGTGAGGATGCGGTTGCTTAGCCCTCCTATCTAGCTGCCTCTTATAGTATAAGACTTATAGGTTGCGTGTATCCTGTCCATGTTCCTGTCGGTCATTCACAAAGGGGCCACGCACCCCTTATATATGGAGGGCTGCACACCCCTTCATACTGACCCATTTTACCCTGCGAGTCTCACTGGGTTCCATACACCACCCAATGATCTTTCTGGCCACTGACATAACTCCTACTGTGCGATCACTGCCGAGTTATCGGCAAATTATAATTCATATTTTTCTAGTAAATCGTTTTTCCTGAGGCAGCCAGGCAGCTGGCACTTTCCAATGACTGCAATCCATTTGTTTCATGAAATCTTTATTTTGTCTGTATTTCACCACATCTGTTTGGACTATTACTTTAAAATCTAAAGCGAGGAGGTTATTTTAGAGCATTTCCTTGGCTTGGCATGCAGACATATAGTTTAAGTCAGATATAAGTGTAGAAAATATATGTATACCCACGTACGCACTCCGGGGAGCGAGAACAAAATGAATTGGTCTTTATGAACATGGCAATCTGGACGTTCTCCTCGGATGCCCCATCTTGCAAGCCTTGCCAAGTCCTACATGCGTTTCCTCCCTTATCTCACCCCTTTTTTTTATTTCATTTTACAGAACGTCTAAATGTAATTGTTGCTTGTTTCGATTTGCCTCTGGTATGAGTTTTTAGTGCAAAAAGGAGCCTCTTTTATTTTTACCAGGGGCAGAGGAGGTGGGTGGGGGGGGGGGGGGGGGGGGGGGGGGGGGGGGGGGGGGGGGGGGGGTGCAGACATATTATTCAAGCAGAGAATGTGAAATTCAGGAAACATTCACTTCAAGTGAAAACACAAGGATCAAGATTCACATGCATAGGATTTGAACTCACTGCTTTATACATATTACCCTAATTATAATGTAGCATGACAAATCAAGACTTTTTACAGACATTATAGAAGGACATAATGCTCAACCCCCATACATCCAATTTAATAGAACTATACCTATAGATTGTTATAAGAGCCCCAAACTCAGGGTCCCTTAAGGCAGCCATACACGTTTCGATTTGCAACAAATCGATCATCAATTCGATCAAAGTTTTCGACCATTGAATCGTATATCGATTGTAATTGAATTGAATGACACACCACATTGAGTGTTCGATCTTAAACATTATTGCAACAGCAGCCTCAGGATAACCTGACCTATGTATAGTAATCATAGTGGTCTGACTACAGTCAAGGTGACCACTGAACGGATCGGGGTTTATTACTTGGGGGGAGTATGTAGTCTCTCTTTGCAGTCTCCGCTGCATCATACTTTCACTACGATCCCATTCAAGCACACTACCTATTATGACAACTTTTTTTTCATGGGTAAACAGTTCCATTACTGCAACATTTCATGTTGTGAGTTGTGTTGTTTTACTGGTAAATGTTTTAAGGAGGTGAAATATGTGTTTTGGGGGGGTCTGACAATTGTTCAATTTTTAATGTGCCTAACGGTAGGGGTTAATGGATTTTGGGGTAAATAAAACCCAATAGCTGTTCCAAGTTTTTATCTGTAATCATTTATTTCATGATTACAGATGATATTTGGGGGGGGGGGGGTTATATGTATCCATTTATTATGTGTGTGCAGGGACATGTTTGTACATAGATTGGACTACAGGGGTGAATGTATATTTATTTTGATCTAATAATTATTTTGGATTTATTACTTTGCAAAATTCCCTCTCCCTGACTCTGTCTTAGCTGAACTATATAGCACATGATGACCTGTTCCGGCCAGCCAATCACTGTAATGTCAGCACCTAACATGGCTATTGGCATTAAAGTAAGAGCAGTACTTACCTGACCCTTGATTGATGGTCTACAACCCGCAAATGTGCAGGCCACAGACCCAAGCATGGCACACGAGGTGCTCGTCTGCGTAGCGCCATGCTCTGACCATGGCAATGCTCCAGCCAAACACATATTCGGCCGAGCATGCTCGCTAATCACTAGTGTTGAGCTAGAATACTCGAATTGTGAATATATTTGGCGAATATCAGCTATTCAAGAATTTATACATACATATTTCACGAAAATTTTGGTGGATATTCGCAATCTTGAATATTCGCAAATATTTGCAATTGGCGAATATTGATTAGAATATTTGTAGAATTATTTGCGAAATATCGCGAATTTGAATATTAACTGTGCCGCTCTTTACTAGTCATCACTTATTAGAATATTTTCATATTTTACAAAAGTCTTAAGGTTCCCATACACAGGTCGATTTTCCACTCGATTTTTGACCGATCAATCACTGCGCGCGTTCAGGAGTTCGATCGGCATCGACAAAAAATCGGATCGGACAATGAACCGACATGTTGGTTTTTTGGTCGATTGTTTGGCAATCAGAGTACGTTGGTGGACCCATAGCCCTATGCAGCAGCCTTTCCGATCGATGGATTTTGTGGAATCGGCCATTTTGGAGATGTCCAAATCTACCACAAATCAGACTCCCAAGGTGGTGTTCCATCAATTCCCGATCCGATCGATTGTCGATTCCTGATCTCCTGGAAAGATTGGATCAGCAATTGATCGCTGACAAATTGACCTGTGTATGGCCACCTTTAGAACCAGAGTTAATATATAGTGTTGATTGCGAATATTCTAATTGCGAATTTTTAAAAGTGAATATTGCCACTTCGGTGATATATAGTGATATATCTTTGTAATTGTGAATAGTCATGTTTTTTTAAACCAGTACCTGGATCTACCGTGCATTGCGTTTGCAATATGCGCATATACAAGTTCAGATTTGCGCAATGAAGGTAATAATGACTGGAGATCACGAATTTACACAATTATTGCGAATGTTAGGGGGAAACATTTGCAATATCTTGGGAATACGAATATTGCCTGTGCTGCTCATCACTATTAATTAACAGGAAAAAAAATGAGAAAAGAAAACCAATGAACTAATTGTAGCTCCGTCTTCTAACTGACCGATATCTCTTAAGTCATTTTAGGCAAATCGGAGTGTCATGTGTTTGGGGGACATGACACATTAGCTTTCTACAAGCCTGTTCCAGCAGGCCAGCGCCACCAATCAGTTCCCAGTCATTAGCTTTGAATAACGAGTCATAAAGGTAAACTTTTTTTTGTTATTGTTGCTCATTGTGACTAACGCTTAGATAAAATCAAGTCCACCGTGTTCCCTGATTGCTGATGTTCTCGAGGAGCACATTCACCAAACGTCTATTTTTAGATCTGCCGTTGGAATGGCTTTGACGTTGGGTCTTGGGCCATAACTGATAACTAATGAGCCAAACTCTACAGTGTTGTGATTGTATGTTTTACTATAGCGAATTTCCAGACAGTGATCGTTTTTATGGAGCGAAAATGCAAATCATCCACAGATGTTGTAAACAGACTTTCAAAGATCTCTCTTTGGACGCTGCCTCTTACGCGGTTATACAACATCGAGATTTACATGGACTGGAAAGCAGATTTACTGCCGTGTCAGTGTATATTTTTATTTCAGCCCAATAAAAGTGGTGGAGGGCTCACACTGATTTGGATGCCGCCTCAGCTATTTTCTTTTTCTTGAGCGATCTATTTACGTGGAGCCGGAAAGTAATGAATGTTACGTCAGATTACAGGCAATCTGCTTGGTCAACTGCCATAGGGACCCTTGTGTACAAGAAGCCAAAACACAAATTCTATGATGGCCCATTGTACACCCACATGATCCCACCCACAGACTAACCATATACCTTTCAATCTCTCAATTAGCTTTTTTATATTAGATATACCTTTAAGGCCCCCACACATGCACCGAGTGGGAGCCAACAGAGCTGCTAAGATCAGCTCTGGAAAGCAGCTTGATGATGTTATCACACTGCAGTCCCGAGCTGTCTGCATCGGCGGGCACCCTTTGTACCGTTACCTTCAATGAAGATGCTGGTCTCGAAAGTAACGGCATCGGCCAGAGAATATCGGACATGTCCATTCTCTGGCTGGCCGGGCTGTGGGGCAACAGGGATCTGTCGCCCCATGTGGGCACCCCCGATCGGCGGCCGATTTTGCGTGTATGGCAGGCTTTAATTATGTAGTGAAGGGGCCTCCCTGATTGGATATAGATCGGATAGTTTAGAAAGTCCCTCATATTACATAGTTTTGGTAAAACAAATTTTCATTCAAAGACTGAACACTCAGATGGGAAACTGGGCATGGAATAATGATCCTTTAGATAAGGTTTTCTCATTTTCACTATATTGAATATATAATTCCCAACAAACACATTGCTGCCATCTGTCCATGTGAGAATGAGTACCCCCCCCCCCCCCCCCCCCCCCCCCCCCCTGAAGGTCCAGGTAATTCCAAAGCAGTCCAGAAAAAAAAAAAAAACAACAAACATTATTTCCCGTCCTGCTTTGGCCACCTCCCGTACAAGACATGTGAGGACCTGGGAACACCTATACTTGTAATCAGGGGTGGTGTTAGCCAGTTTGGTGCCCTGTGAGAGCACTGCCCCCTCAACAAGCTTCTTCCTTCACCACAGGGGGAGCTTGTCTGGAGGGGGGTTACTAGTGAGTTATAGAGGAGCTTGGTGGGGTGCTAGTGGCGAGTTGACTGACTCTGGGACTCACCAGAGCTCCCCCAAAGATGAGCTCTCTCATCAAAGATGTCACTGGGGGACTGCATCTGGCCAAAAAAAGGTTCCTTTCCCATGCCAGATGCCACCCTGGGCAACTGACAATGCAAATGGCAAAGGCACTCCCTTTTGCCATTTACGACAGAAAGTTGGATCCAGGTAAAGGAGCCCAGAACACCAATTCTGCAGGACAGAGCCGGCATGGCTAGAGCAGGTAAGCAATCCCCAGTGTGGCTTGGAGTTACTAACACATGCAATTTTATTCTACCTTGGGCCACACTCAAGATTACCTCTAGGGAGGTTTAACAGGTTCTCTGGTCTAATATCTATTACACCTCTGTTGTCAGAGGGAGTGGGATATGTGTCTTCACCTTTTACTGCTCTTTTGAGGGAGAACCAAACTATTGGCAATATAGTTTTTTCTATTTATACAGGCAAAATCAACCAATGCAGTCTGGTGTCTACAAAATATTGCAAGGGACATTGGACCAAAACCGCTAACAGAACCCAAATTTGTTAATCGAGTTTAATATCTCAAGTTAAAGTATCATTTTTTTAATGCTGTGCATCATGCATGTTGAGTATCTGAACATTTGACCTCAAAGTATACAAAGACATGGACCATTCAAACTACCAACATCTATAGAGGCAGCGTAAGTGGTAGGTGGCTCTTACTGAGATCCAGATGAGGCTGACTTTTTTCCGTGTGTCATCTCGTCATATATGCAACCATGTTACAAATGCATACAGAACTCTTTCCCAGCAGCTGTGGTTTGGTTTTTACGGACATCGGATGTGTTAGGCTAGGGCTCCACTATGCGCTTGGATGGGCTGACATCCAATGAGCGCAACCCCCACTTTAAGGTGCTTCAGAGGTGCTACATAGTGTCATTGGACATATCATATGCATAATTATTTCATCATTTAATTAGATTCCACATACTCTGTGCGCAATTTTAATTTTCACGCTGTAATCTTCTGCTAACATCACAGAACAGTTGACCGGATGGGGTTGTGCAAGTCACCTCATCACCTGTAGCTGTATGTAAATATTACCTTAAGTGACCTCAAAGAGGAACCAGAGGTGACATGGTGATTTGCACAACTCCGTTCCCAATCTCATTGCCAGGTTTAGACACTTTTATCTTAGATGTATATGGTCCCACATGACTACATCCACTACCAGCAAAGCTTGGGCATGGCAGCAATGAGCTCCAAGACAGTCTGTGCTTTTACTTAGTAATTTCAGGTGGACTGGGACATGGTCCAAGAGGGACTGTACTAGATACAGGGTTGGGGGTAAGTGGGGGCAAAAGAATTACATGAATGCCTTTGTGATCTAGGAACTAAATACCCACTCTGGCTACACAATGCTGGTAATTACCTTGCACCAGCAATGAACCAGCCCTCCCCCTGGTCCAAAGGGGATCCCTTTCATTCTACATGGATGGGGGTCTCGCCCAGGCACTGCAGAGTGGACAGCCAGCAGGGAACCAAGAATGATATGGAAGCACCTTGCTCCAAGGTAATTGGCAGGCTACTGGCTGAAACTACACAAGAAGGATTTAAAAACAGGGAATTTCTAACCTTTGCCCAATGGGAGGGGATTTACAGTGTCTGGGCAGAAAGTAAAACCCAAAAAACGAGAATAAAAAGCCATTACCTCATCCTCTGACAGTTGCTTCTTGAAAAAGTTAAATTTCTTAAAGCTATACACACATGTCATGGCCTGACTAGGTATTGCATATATACAGCATTATATACAGAAATAAAGGGTATTTGTTTACACTACATTTGTTACAAAATAACCCCAAAAAACTCTGAATATATTGATCTCCTGTGCATGTTGCTATTGGGAAAGGCTTGATGATAATTAATTTACTATTCGTTATATGGTTGTCCATAGCTTTGCTAGTGTTACAGGGTTATTGGTGGTTGTTGATTCGGCTAGATGAGGGTAGTTGTTGAGGGTGTAGTTGAGGGGCTAGAAAAACTCCATCCCAACATGGAAAGAACGTACAAAACACCACGCAGATAGTATTTCTTGTCAAACGAAAACTCAAAGCTCGATTTATCAAGGCAAACACTAATCATTACACCACAGAGTTGTAATATTTGCATAGCCTAAGAGTAGAGATGAACCAAGTGAGTCATTGTAGCTAATGAATATATCTTTGTGAACTGCTGTGTGCTCCATATCAATTTATCAATGAAAAAGATCTGAGAACTGATTGAACTATGTACATACCTTATACTTAGAATGTCACATAAATTTAAAATGATGTGTCTAATGTTATTGGTTGGGATACTTTTAGCTAATTGTGGATTAATTTATGAAGTCGGTAATGGGCAGTGGAGATAAATGGCACCACTTTGACCCTGGCCAATCGGGTTAATGGCAGAATGCTTTTATCATTATTGTTCCTTTTGTTTAAATAAACAGAATTTACTTAGTTTAGATGCCACAGAGCTAGCTAGATAAATGAAAAATATTGAAGAAAGAGGCTTTCTTTGTTATTTTGAGAAGACTTGGGGGGTACCGAATGGGCAGAGCGAGGAGAGTTGAAGAAGTAGCCAGTTATTTTCACAATGAGATGGGGAGACATGAATCTCTTATGAATTATTCTCTGCTCAAAATTCTACATAATTGTTCATCCCTGTCCAGGCTGAATAACTGTTCTTAAAAAGGACACAAAAGTAAAAACAAATCTTAAGAAAATACATTGCTCTCTCTGCAGCAACAATGGCGACATCAACACTTTGGAGACTTGCCCAAAATTTCTATCACTAGCTTATTGCTTTCCAGTATTTTAATGCTGCATTCCACATCCTTGACAGAAGCGTAAAGCCCCCCATACACCTAGCAATCGTACCATACAATTTCTGTACAATCAACTTTTGTTCTACCAAAACCATGTAATATG
>CM070042.1:51253584-51264018 GCA_036250615.1 Ptychadena robeensis
ATTGTACAGCTCTGCGTAATATGCTGGCGCTATATAAATAAATGTTAATAATAATAATATACCAGGGGGTGGGCAAACCTTCTTGACTTATTGGCTTCTTAAATTTGATAAAAGGGCCGGACCAAGTGCCATCTGGCCATGCTAGGGCATATCAGGTAAACTCTAATTTATATGAGCAATAAGTACAACCGACCGGCGAACGTAAGATGAAAAGCCAGGTAATTTTCTGACTTTTGCCCATTATACCAATCATGGAAAGGGTTTTAAAACCACACATGGTCGTTTCCTGGGCTGCTGCGGACTGACAGTGTAAATGACCAGGTACTCCTGTCTGCAAGCGCCTGCTAACTTATGCAGGTTGTCATTTTAAAACCCTTTCCATGATTGGTATATTGGGCAAAAGTCAGAAAATTACCTGGCTTTTCATCTCACGTTTGCCGGTCAGTTGTACTTATTGCTCATATAAATGTGCCTTTACCTGATCTGTCCTAGCCCTAGCATGGCCAGATGGCCCTGGGGGGCATGGCCAGGTGGGAAATTCAAGCAGACTACTTTGGGCCCTTTTCACACTAATGTGCTGCATTGCCGTTAGTGCAACGTAGCGCCAACAGTGATACAGTGTTTACAGTTTAGCAAAACAATGTACCACTTTGTGCTTAAAAAATAGAGATATAGTTTATATTCTCAAGGGATGGCTGTATGCCACTTCAAGGCTCCACTGGAAATCCATGAGAACTGTAAACATGGACGTGTCCAAGAAAAAGATGCAGCAATGAGCAAATACAATTATTTATTTCCCTTTACTATGATTACTTGTAACCCGGCTACAATACAATATTCATAACAATTAAAATAACAATTGATTTGACAATTGTTCATGTTGGTACGCCAAAGTCTCTATAATGAAGTTGGGAACTACTATATCACTACACGCATATCCCAGACAGAGATTAAGCTGCTTTTATTGTTTTGTACTGATGAGGAAAGCTCTGTGCCAGGACAATATTATTTGGAAGATCATCAAAGGGTATTTTGGCATGTTTCTCTGCAATGACATGATGTCCTTCTGTAGATCGAGTTTCTAAGAGAAAGCAAATAAAAATATGTATAACAGGCCAAGACAGGAATATAAATAAGGAACACTGAACACATTTTGTGGTGCTGTATGGATTAAATAAACGTGTGTATCGGAGATCCAATGAGGCATGCAAGGCAGGACTGGAAGCAGAGTACTCATATAGTTTCAGCTGGCATACTGCCCCTTCATTGCCTACATCAGTGGTGGGGAACTGAGTTGATATGGAGGGCCACAAGTGCAGCCCTCGGCATCTCTAAAGGGTCGCATATAACATCAATCCAGAAGCTCCCCCCGTCTGCATATCTCCCCAGGCGGTGGACCAGATCATGACATGCAGTCAAAACCCGACAGCACCCACCCCTCTCCTGCCCCTGAGTGCATATGTAGACCTGCTTTCCTGATCAACAATTTTACTGATGAAGGAACGCCAAAGTGGATTAGGAAAGCTGGGTCAGCATGTGACCACGTCACAGACAAGTTGCCATGCCCAATGCTTAAACAGTTAGGTTTTGGGGGTGCATGTGAAATACGCCGAAAAATTCCCAAAGGGCCGCAGGTTGGGCACCTAGGGCCTATATGGTCCTTGCTATGGCAGACCAACCAAAGCCCAACTATGAATAGGTATTACACTTTAATAAAGGAATATTATTTTTAGACTGATTTTTACCATTGCTGCATCTGTATCAATAACCTAGTAAACATTGTTAGGGACCATTCACAAGGGCATCTGCAAATGGCGTGTTTCCAGCACCCGGACCCCCTTAAAGCGATGCAGCTGGGGAGGTGCGACATTCTGTGCCTTTCGGTCATTTTTGGGTGTCCGCCCCATTGGGTGCATTAACGCATATACCAAAAAAGCTTCGTTCATACAATAGTGTTGGGCAGGGAGGGATAAACTGTAAAGGTACCCATACACGTTGCGATTTTTCGTGGACCGATTCGATATTCGATTCCCGATTTTTGCTTTACTGCTATTTTTAAAAGTCGGTCGGATGCACGATTTTTCACCCGATTAGTCACAGGCCACAAAATTACGGGCATCACCATTCGGGACCCGACCGACTTTTCGGCCGATTTTCTAAAAACAGCATCGGTCGGACTACATTTGCATGTTACGAATCCCGAGCGATCGACCGACCGGATCGGTCGGAAGGGCTAAAATCGCACGAAAAATCGCAACATGTATGGGTACCTTAAGGCGGTCTGTCTGAATAGCTGCCACACATTCCCTAATTAAATCTAACAACAAAACAGTGATTCAGCAGAAGCAGAATCTAGTGGGGTGGCTAGCCCCAGGGGATTTTAACATGGAAAGAAAGTATTGTAGGGATATATGTATGCGGGTAAAAAAAAAGGACTTTAATGGGTAGGAATGAGAAATAAACAACCTCCCAAAATCTCCATACAGTTAACCATCAAAGATGGCCATGCGCAACAGGTGCTAAACACAGCTTCAACACATGTAATATCAGAAGTCATATACATATAAAGAAATTGTCCATCTTAAAACATTGGTAGAGGCCTTTCCACAACTAGTCCCCATATATTGGTTTACCTTGACGCGTTTGGGCCATTATTGGCCCCAGATTTTGGGTTCCAGATTTTATACCCATTAAAGTCCTTTTTTACCCGCATACATATGTCCCAACAATACTTTCTTTACATTTAAAAATCCCCTGGGGCTAGCCACCCCACTAGATTCTGCTTTTGCTGAATCACTGTTTTGTCATATACCAAAAACACATTAAGCTGGCCATACACCTTCAGATTTCTCTGTCAGATTTCCTTTAGATCTTCTTTTGTTTTACCAAAACCATGTAATATGAGGGACTTTCTAAGCAATCAAGTCTGCCTGTGTTCAATCGCAGAGCACCTGGCACTACATAGTTGTTGGTAGATCTAAAGGAAATCTGACAGAGAGATCTATAGGTGTATGGCCAGCTTTAGTTTTGGACATTACACATCTGCGCTTGCATTTGCGTTTTTCAATATCAAGCATGAGAAATTGATAAAAAGTGAATGTAGCAGGCATTATAAAAAATGAATGCGCTATCACTGTGTTTTTAAAAACACATGTAGTGTAAAGGGTAACAGCAGTACTGTAAAAACACATGCATTAAAAAAATGTGCGTTTACAAAAACTCGTCATGGCACGTTTAGTGTGAAAGGGCCCTTAATCCAGTTTGCTGTGGTTGACTAAGAAAGCCCATGCTCACCCACTTCCCTCAATGCTTTGAGTTAGAAAATATGAAACTGTAAAGGCCCCCACACACGTAGCGAGTGGGGGCCGACAGACTAGCAACGTCATCACGCTGCACCCCGTCGCTCAGAGTATCGGAAGGCACCCTTTGTGTGCCGGCCGTTAGTTTGAATGGGGACGCCGGTCCCAATTCAAACTAATGGCATCGGTCAGAGGTTTATGGACATGTCCGTTTTCTGGCCGACCAAGCTTTGGGGTGACAGAGATTTTGCAGCTGACTGACAGCTGCGAGCGCACACGGCTCGCTACGTGTATGGTGCCCTTAAGCCAGTAGGTTAATGATCACCAGAAGGCGGTTTTAATTTATGTACTACATTTGTATTGAATAATGAAAGCGATTAACCTCCTGGGCCTTTTTAAAAACATTTCTGCCCTGCAGGGGACCCGGGGAACCGGTGACGCTGGAGGTGTGCTCTATAAAAGTGATGCCTCCTCCATTACATGGAGGTCAATGAAGCTGCTTCCCCCGGCCCTTCCGGCATCATATCTGACATCATCGACGTCCGGAGGACAGGTGATTGCTGGAGAGAATTCTATAGAACCACACAAGGATGAAGAGGCTGGCGCTCCACTTTTAAAATGCCATTTTCCGCTTTTCTAAATGGAGTCTAAAGTGTTAAAATGTTCTTTCTAGCAACACCAGAAAATATATATTGTTTGGTAGGAAATAGGATGCCAAGGGTTTATCCACTTAGGCTAGAAGCATGGAAAATCTATGGTAAAAGATAGAGAATATGTTTCCTTTTACATCATTTTCTATCTTCAGATCTCAAAGGAGCTTATTTGGATGTGATTACATTTTTTTTGCTGATTAGCCCGGCTAGATTTACAAAACTTCAACAAAACTTCAACTTTTTTGGCAGCGACGCATCTTAAAACGGCAACAACGCCAGCCTGTTTGTTCAAACGTGTAAGTTCCTAATAGACATTAAGAACTCATCTGTCCGCCGATCCCCCACTGACAGATCCTTGTCTTCTTAAAAGTGGGAAGAGGAGGAGAGGCCATATACTTACAAGATAGACGTGCATAAAAGCCAGCGACCCGGATGGTGCCTCTGCAAGTCCCTTGCCTCTCCTCTTCTCCTCTAGTGTTGAGGGGGATCAGTAGACAATGCTCCCTCTATTCCACCAATGAACAGGAGTGATTGTATATTATATATTGTGGCACATAACCTTTGACAAGTCAGTATAGATTGTTAAGTGCGGCCCTTTAGTGATGCCGAGGGCCGCACTTGTGGCCCTCCATATGAACTCAGTTGCCCACCACTGGTGTAAGTAAAGGGGATCTCTTACCGAGAAAATCTTAAACTTGCAGAAGCAGCTTAGAAAACACCTGGACATGCCTACACAGAGCGTAATGGATGCGGTGGCGTTATGTGTCCATGATGCTGAATGGGGGGCACTGGACCAATTAACTCGTGTTTAGGATGTGTAAAAGGAGTAGTTTTTGTTCTACACCAATAACATGTACCCTTTACGCAGACGCAGGGGTTAACATAGTGGAGTAATAGTGGTCAGCTAAAGTGTATGTGATACCTCAGAACCCCCGCCAAGCACTGCGCTTAACGTAGGGGTCCTGAAGGATCACACAATGCTGTGGACCCCCCCTCAAAGATCACAGAATGAAGAAGAGAAGCTGTAAAGCTCATTTACGAATCAATGGGAATAAATGCGAACAGCTATGCGCGATGTAAGTCAATAGAGTACAGTCGAATTAAATGTAACAAATTTTGTATGAATGTTACTTAATATATTTGCGAAATTCCGCAAACTCGAATATATCATATGTCATTCAACACTAGACAAAATAATTTTCTATTGGCTGCTTATTGAATGCGTCATTTGTTCTTTGCTTTATAACCTCCTGGGCATTTAGCCCGAGATAACTCAGGGTGAGTTTCTTTGCTAATAAAACTCACCCAGATGACGCCAGATATGAGACCGGAGGAGCGTAGGCGGTGCTATTGACCTCCATGTAATGGAGCTGGCATTGCTTTTTCTGTGGTGATGCCGGGGATGTGTTTGAGGTCGAAAGGGGGGCACAAAATTTTTAGTAGAGTACCACTTTCGAACCGCCCAGGAGGTTAATAGAGGCGTTGCAGATGTGATTGTTATTTACAAGACTTGGGCTATGACGCCTGTGTAGATAGGCACCTCATACACCATAGCAAACAACCCACATTGAAAAAACTTTCTGTGAACAAGGCCTTCAGGCTAATATATAGATATAGAAATATAGAAGTTGAAATTTTGAATTAGAAAATTTGAAGTCGAAATTTTGCAGTTGAGTAGTAACTGAATATTTCTACAAAATGCTAGTGGTCATCAATAAATCTTTTTACCCGAGATTTACACAACTAAAATGTGTTTTTTTTTTCTTCTTCCTCTGTAAGTTGGCAACATTGTCACTGGCCAAGGTCTCAAGATTGTGGCCACTGTGTGCTGAGCTTATGTCTGCACTGTCCATCAGGTCTCATATGTGCTTGCGTCACCTCATCTTGTTTGTTGCGTGGGCCGCATGTACGTTGTATTTTTGCTGTGCTAGATGCACAGTTTTTTTGTTGTCCAAATAATCTTACTTATCCACAATTTCACACAGTGGGTGAACCACGTTGAACACAATTGTATTTGAAGGAACTTGTGTATTTTTTTTAATTGTTTGTTTACATTTTTGACACATGGTTTTAATATTCAGAATAAACACTTGATAACTTTTATAGAGTGTATCCCAATTTTTGGAGTGCCATGAAGATGTTTAGATCCCAATCCATTCTCTCTTAAGGTGCCCATACACCTTTAGACCTCTCTGTCAGATATACTTTAGATCTATCAACAACTATGTAGTGCCGGGTCCTCTGCGATTGAACACAGGTACACTTGATGGTTTAAATGTCTCTCATATTACATGGTTTTGGTAAAACAAAAGGAAAACTTAAGGATATCTGACTGAGAAATCTAAAGGTGTATGGGCACCCTTAGTTGTATTTTTTTATGCCCTGTTAACACAGCAAGGCAGCCCATAGGGCAGATGCCCGCATATAAGGAGGCGTTGATGTAACATGCCCAATAGATTTCAATGAACGCATTACAAGTGTTGCGTTTCGTCAATGCGTGGCTTCATTTTGCTGTAATTGCAGCAAAAGGTGGTTCTACAAAGTATTAACTCAGGGGGCTAAATAATTACGCACACCCCACTTTGCTAGTTATTTATTTGTAAAAAAAATTTGGACTAATGTATGATTTTTGTTCCACTTCTCACGTGTACAACACTTATTGGTCAGTCATGTTTGTGGCTGTAATGTGACAAAATGTGGAAAAGTTCAAGGTGGTCGAACAGTTTTGCAAGCCACTGTAGGAGCCGTTCAAGGTTCCCTGCAGAAGCGTGATTACGTCATCACACTGCTGGCCGATATCAGAGGAGCTGAAACACAGCCGGCTTTGCATGGAGATCCCGCGGTCCCCATGCAAAGCAATGGACATCGACCAGTGGTTTATGGTCATGTCCCATATCCCTGTTTTCGAGCCGGATTGATTGGTCTCGCTGGGCCAGATAGATGGCCGTGAGTGCGCACGGAGCTGGAATCGGCCATCGATCTAGCCCATATCTACACGTGTGTTCCCTGCTTTAAGGTACCCATACACGGGAACATGCACGTTCGCAGAAATCGTTTGGGAATCAAAGGAGAAAACCTTGTTCGATTGAAGAAATGTCCATCAAACAGGGAACCAACATTTTATTAAAATATCGACCGGGAATTGGTCGGGAAAAGTGGTGAGCATCAATCTGACTAACGATTGTTCGGTGATCCGTTGCTTCATCACGCTGTGACCGCTTGTTGATCAAACAGGTATCAACCCGTGTATGGTCACATTTACAGTGTCGCTCTCATTCCCATCTTTGCAGAAGCACTGAATTTAATCTCCTCAAAGTGTGTCCATATCTGTATCCTTTCCCAGCGTACATATGCTGGTTACCTGGACAGAAGCAGGTATTGTACTGGCCATAACAGAACCAGTGGGAAGAGAAGGAGGTGGAGGAATGGTGCACACACAGCATTTTTGGGGGATTATATATTTAATCTGTCGCTGCTACTGGTGCTACTTCTAATTAAAAATAAATCTTTCTAGTCACTTCCCAGTTGGAGCTGCTTGAATATAAAAAAACAGCTATTCATTCATCTTTCCACATAGTGCCTGACCAATATCACCATTACTACAAATTAAATTGGCAAGAGCGACAAAAGGAGAACGAAAACCAAGATCAGGCATCTTTGTCTTTTGGAAGATATGAAGGACTTTTCTTAATTAACAAGCTTTTGACACAAAGCACCGCATGGTATATAGGTGTCTATAGCAAGGGATAGAGGGTCGGGGACAATGGCAAGTGGTTAAGGTGAATAAAATTAAAAAAGAATATATAAAGGACAGAGTTTGCCTCATGGGACTTTTACTGGAACATGGCTACAGTGGAATAATTCAAAATTTTCTTATTTTTACTTTGGTTTCAGCCACAGTAGGTGCTGCACATTGGGCATCACCATGCACTTAACAATAAGCATGCAGCGTATGCACCCTTTGGAGGAAACACGCGAATAGATATCATGTGATGTTGGATCATTGTGGATATGCTATGAATTTTTTCCTTCTCTTTTAAATTATTTGTGCCGATATTCGCAATCAAAAAAAAACCTGAATATTGCCGAATGCGAATATTTTCAGAATGTTTTCCATAAAATTTGTTGCATGCCGTGAATACGAATGTTGCCTATGCTGCTCATCACTACTGCTTATTGTTAAGTGCATGGTGATGCCCAATGTGCAGCACCTATTGTGACTGAAACCAATATAAAAATAAGAAAATATCTAATTTTACGCTACACTTGAAATATTTAGAATTATTCTACTGTAGCCATGTTCCAGTAAAAGTCCTACGAGGTAAACTCTGTCCTTTATATAGTCTTTTTTTAATTTTATTAACCTTGACCACTTGCCACTATCCCCGATCCTCTATCCCTTGCTATAGACACTTACTGTATATACCATGTGGTGCTTTGTGTCAAAAGCTTGAAACCAAAGTAAAAATGAGCAAATATCCTATTGTATGCTACACTTGAAATATTTAGAATTATTCCACAGTTGCCATGTTCCAGTAAAAGTCCCATGAGGCAAACTCTGTTCTTTATATATCCATTTAGGGGAACAATGGTGAGGAGGTCAACCATCCAATCATTCTTTGTATTTGAAATTTTTAAAAAGAAGAGGACTGGACATCTTTTCTGAATGTCTGCTTTAATTCTGATGACTCTCTATGTCTACTTCCTTTAACTTTCCTCTTTTATTTTTATGTCCCTTTACATTTGTTCACAGTACTTGATAGAATATATGAAGCCGATGTAAAAAAAGTTTCTATCAAGTACTGTGGACAAATGTAAAGTGACATAAAAATAAAAGAGGTAAGTTAAAGGAAGTAGACCTAGAGAGCCATTAGAATTCAAGCAGACATTTAGACAAGATGCCCAGTCCTTTCCTTTTTTATGATTTTCAAATACAAATAATGATTGGATGGTTGACCTCCTCACCATTGTTCCCATCCCTAAATGGATATATAAAGGACAAAGTTTCCCTCATGGGACTGGGTTTCAGTCACAGTAGGTGCTGCACATTGGGCATCACCATGCACTTACAATAAGCAGCACAAATAATTTAAAAGAAAAGGAAGAAAATCATAGCTTATCGACAATCATCCAACATCACATGATATCTATTCGCGTGTTTACTCCAAAGGGTGCACATGCTGCATGCTTAATGTTAAGTGCATGGTGATGCCCAATGTGCAGCACCTACTGTGACTGAAACCAAAGTAAAAATAAGAAAATATCTTATTTTACGCTACAGGAACTTGAAATACTTGAAATATTTAGAATTATTCCACTGTAGCCATGTTCCAGTAAAAGTCACATATGGGAAACTCTGTCCTTTTTATATCCATTTAGGGATAGGAACAATGGTGAGGAGGTCAACCATCCAATCATTCTTTGTATTTGAAAATTAAAAAAAAAAGTCTGGACATCTTTTCTGAAAGTCTGCTTTAATTCTGCTCTCTATGTCTACTTCCTTTAACTTACCTTTTTATGTCCCTTTTCATTTGTCCACAGTACTTTCTTTTTTACATATATTCTAACATATACAGGTAGCAGCACATTGTAAATTTGGTCTTCTCCATGAATTGCTATATTCTTGTACAATTTCAAGCACCTCTAGACCATTGTCAGGTAGTTCCGTCCAGTAATGACGATGGCTGCTGTTTCTCTGGATATTGCCCTTTGGAGTCTTGGAATCCCTTCAGTCCTCGGAAATCTCAAGCTGGCTCCTGGAGTCTATGTAATTTCGTCCTCCCCTGGCTGGTACAATTGTTTCCCAAGCCTAATAAAAGATGTTAATTGGAAGTGATCAAGGAATTACCCTCCCATCCAAAAAGCAGAGAGGATCCCCTAAGCAGTGGCTCAGCTACAGCAGACACTGCAGTCAAAACATGGCTGTGAGTACAAAAGAGTATTTAGAGGGCATACAAAAGGTGTCTCCAGGCTTGTCTCCGGGACTTAGCGAGCCAGTGCTAGGGGGAATAAGACGGGGAAATTAGTCTCCAGTGCTGCTGGGGGATTTAAATATCTCTTCATTCCATGCGTCTTATCACAGCAGTATCGAAACATAAGAGATGGACCAAGAATGTTTGCTGGACGCTTGCTTTCTAAATCTAAAAATTATGCTCATTACTCACACGTTTGAGACTTAGGAGAAAAGTTACCTAACATACAGTGGGCTATGCAATAATTTATAGTATATGATGCTTAACAAAATTCCAAAAATCATGGTTTCTCCTTTGTGTACAAAATCGAGAAATCGATGTGCCTATTTTATCTGACGACAAGGCCTCTGCCGCATTCACATCCTGAGTAGTGATGGCGCAAACCCGAAATTTGATGTTCGCGAACGGCGAACGTGAACCTCCGTAAATGTCCGCGAACCCGGCGAACCTGGCGAACCTCATAGACTTCAATGGGCAGGCGAACATTAAAAAACAAAGGGACCCTTTCTG
>CM070042.1:51284870-51297338 GCA_036250615.1 Ptychadena robeensis
TATTCTATCAGGGAGGACCTGGCACTACAAAGCAGTGATATATACCTTCCAATCACTATGGGTTTTTTTATCAGGGAGGACCCAGCACTACATAGCAGTGAAATATATCTTCCTATCATAGCTGTTGGAAGTTGTAAGGAGTGATATAAAGGTGTATGGGGGGCTTTAAAAGAATGCTTTTAATACATAGTATAAAAAAAACGCAGTTTACCGCAGCCCATCATTGCCCATGATGGTTGCGTGATGCTTATGCGTCCATAACACTAAATAGAGGCCCCTTAAGCCCCTCTTCTGGCCACTTGAGGATCAGTCTAGGGCCAGTAATGTCTTCCCTTTGCAATGTAAAGTAGATAGGGAAGAACCAGCCACCTGGACCGCTGAAATAGTGGAAGATGTTGGGGGAAGGGGGTGCAGAATCAGGTTTTTTTTTCCCAAGCCCCCTAAACAACCAATTCACCCTTACAGGGGGGAACCAGTGCAAGAATTATTATTAACCCAAACCAAGTTCGTCTTTAAACCCATTACACAAAAACTCTGAACACTTTTAGCGTTATTTTTTTTGGCGCAGTTTCTATTTCAGCCTAATTCTCGATAACCTTTGGATGTCAGGGGTGAAAGGAGCCAATGGCTTTTTCTGTTTATTACTAGGTACCATGTGGTGTTGATATAATATTGATAATGATTGATGATATTGCCACATTTTCAGCCTAATTCAAAATTCAAGTTCTATATTTTTCCTTTTGAAAAATGATCATCTTATTTATAATTAATGCCAGTGAGGCCTTGTAGAGCAACAAGAAGCTCTTCACCACTTCACTATAAATGTGTGTGGACCAGCTAAGCAAGTTTAGCATAATTTGCTCTTCTCTTCCGGCAATCATCAAACGTCGCCGCCTATTAACATGCAAATTCCATTAGAGGACCTGAAACTAATTGTAGACGCAGGTGATTCAATCCTTGAGAAGGCGATATTATGGATTGGATGTAATTGTTCAGGAGGTGTCACCGCTATCATGGATTGCTGACGATGGGAAGTTACAACGAATGGGGAACATTATCTGCCTAATGGGGGAACGCAGGAGTAAAAAGATAACAGTGCCATTGATTCAGATTAGATCGCAATTAATGTTGCAACAAGGCCAATTCACATCCTGTTAGCGTTAGAGGAAACCAAACACAACAACTAATGATTGCTATTCAAACGACTGGTAATTTCATCACAATTAACCTGTATACATCAGAGGAGAGACGTTAGATATGTAAATGTACCCAAACATTGGGATGAAAGGCTGATTGGCCTAGCAAAGGGGACTGACTTTCCCGGATAGGAATGGTTGCCTTAAAAATAATTGTGGTTGATTCATAAAAAGAGGGGAGGAGATTTAATTTACTATACATGTTTCCTTATTGATTTAGATGTATGAGCATGTATACGTTACTGCAGTGATCTATAATGCCCCCCTTATGCTGCAGTGCCAATTACTTTAAATGGCACACCTTGATCCAGTGTAGTGCAGGGTGCAGCCTTGTATCGTTATGACGGTCATATTCATATATATGGGGGTATGTTTTGCATAGGAAGTGGTAAGGCAATAGTCTTGAGCAAGAATATTCGAAATTCCAATATGTTCGATGAATAACCGGCATTCAAAATTTCGCAATATTTAGCAAATGTGTGCTCGCATATTCGCAATGGCGCATATTCATCATATTATGCTTCATCATTGTTTACTGGCATACATTGCGTATATTTGTGTGCATTGCGAATGGATACACGCAATACACACAGTGCTCGTACTGGCTAAGATCACAGAATGAAGAAGAGAAGCTGTAAAGCTGGAATCTTTGCGAATAATTGCGCACCTCTACACGCGATGTAAAGCAATACAATACAGTTGAATCTCGAATGTTCCTTAATATATTCGCAAAATTATGTGAACTCAAATATGCCATATGCCGCTCAACAATATAAAACACCACAGTCTAGCCCATGTAGGTGCAATTTAGTGCAATGCCAATGTGATGTAGCTTGCTATAAGAAAAGATGCTTTTTTTGGTACAGAATATATTGAGAAATCCATTGACATTAACAATAACATTGGTACCCGGGACAAATAAAAATACTGAAAACCTTTGCCTGGAGATGCTGTTTTTATTTCTGCATGTGAAGCCTTTGGGTAGATTTTCCCCAGTTCTTGTCCCTGTGTCATAGGTATATGAAATGGGGGTCCAGATGTTGCCAAAACAACTACAGATGAAAGATCCTTTTGGGTAATCTTGCCCAGTGTACATTGTTGACTTTTGTGTAGTCTCTGCTGATAGTTATACTGATGTGGGAAACATAATGTAAAGTTGGCCATACACAGGTCAATTCCCACTCCAAGAAAATGTTAAACAGGCATCTGACATGTTGGTAAATACCCGTTGGATCGCCATGACAAGTATCAACCAGGGATCGATTACCAAAGGTGGTTTTGTGCATCGGTTCGATGAGTTGCGTCACCACTTTGCGCTCTATCGTTCATCAATCGCATGGGAATCGGCCTGTGTATGGCTAGCTTAAGGAAGATAAACAAAATGTCTCGCCACTGCAGCCACTCTCTGCTCTCTCTCCGCTCTCCTCTCTTTCGTTCTCTCTATCCTCTCTCTCTATGCTCTCACTCTCTACTCTCTTTGCTCTCTCGCTCACTTTACCTTCTCCTCCCTTTCTTTTTTTACCCCATCTCTTTACCCTTTCTCTTTCCCTGTGTCTCCCTCTCTCTCTCCTTCTTTCTCTCTCTCTCTTCTATTCTATTGCCCTCTTTTTACCTCTTGCTCTGTCTCGTCTCTCTTGCTCTCTTCCCCTTCTATCTCTAGATTCTCCTTTATCTAGTTTCTCTCTCACTTTGCTTGCACTCACTTTTGCGCTCTCTCCTCTCTTGCACTTTCTCCTCTCATGCTTTCTCTCCTCTCTTGCGCTCTCTCTAATAAGAGAAGCATGTCGCTCTTTAACTGCAAGGTGGTCAGATTGGGTGGAAAAGGAGATAACGGTAACGGAGTTGTGAAAGGGTACAGTTGAGGTGAAAGCTTCCTATCCTCCTCATTTATTGGGATTGTAAGGGTGTATGGTTTATTTCTGGGACTGTTCTGTTTTGTATCCTCATATGTGTTTTGATCTTGACGTAACGGAGATCAAAGCAAGTGTGGGTGTGCTGACGCACCCATAGACAATGCATTGAATCCGTTACCGATGGATACACATTAGGGACTGATTTTCCCAAAAAAAGTTTACATATGCCCTGATGGATGCTTAACGCATTTCCCCAAAGCATCATGGTTGCGTTGACAGAGGGACCTTGACAGGAGGGACGGAGGGACCTTGACAGACTGAAAAATGCAGTGGAAACCTAGCCTTATAGTAACACTTTTGGAGTATGGTCAGATGGAACAGACCAGATGGGTGGTTATGATCCCTCCAAGTTGGTGAGTTGCGGCTGGGGGGAGCTAAAACTCCTGGTGACTAAAGCAGCAGACACTGGTGATCTATGTGTTGTTCGACCTTCAAAGACTGTCAGAATTTACTGTGAATTAAATATGTTTTGGTAATAAAATATATTATATGTGTGAAAGTTATGTTAAAATAAAGAGGCCCTATTGCCATTTAAATCCCATCCCCAGGTGCATATTGCTTTATTCCTTAAGATTGAAGTGTGGTGGGGCAGTAGTTTGTCATAGGACAACATTATTGGTTGTCTATCCGGATCATACATCATCTACAATTATTCAGATCTGTACTCAAATAGAGGCACGGCAAGACACAATGGCTGGGCAGCACTATGAAACATAAAGCAGCACCTGTAATAATGTAAACATCTGAGTACACGTACAGGTATATAAAATGATTTTTATTTTATATATAGAAAGTATTTACAACAATAAAGCTAGCCATACACGTGTCGGATTCCATGGCCGATTGATCACTGATCCGATCGTCATAGTAGAGATACTTGAGAGCCGGCCGTTAAAGGTCCTCCGTGTTCCATTATCAGTTTGGATAGGAAAAATTCTGTTCTCCTCCCCCTTTTCATACTCTGAGCCAAAAGAATTTAAAAGCAAACTCTTAAACTTCACAGTTTATTTGGATGGAAGAATTAGAAGCTCGCTATCAACTAAGGGGTCATATGTGTTAGTTACCGAACCTGTTAAGAATGTTTTTGATTGAATAGCTTTTTATTTCAGTGGTGATTACTTTTAAGGTGATTTCTCTCTTATAGATGAGGGTCGCTGCAGCGTGGATAACATCATCCCCGGCAGCCGGCACCATCAGTGATCTGAGCGGGCACCCTTTGTGTGCCAGCCATTGACTTTATGGGGAGTGCCCTCCCCATTCAATTAAATGGGGATTGCAGTCAATTATCCAGCATGTTCGGATCATTCCTTTTCATCTCACACCATGTGTGTCCACTAATTTTTGGGCGACGCAACCGCCAAAGACATCGGGTGAAAATTGGGCCGTGTATGGCTACCTTTAGGTGAGTACAATTAGGTTTCCCTATTTCTCCTACAGTTTTTTAATTACTTCGCATAACTTATATTCACTGGAAATAAGATCCCATAAATCCAGTGAGTGATGGCAATGTCCATAGACCAAAGCTATCTACTACTACTGCATTCTCTAATTCACTGAAGTGTCTAATTCTTTATACCTTGACGGAAGGAATATTTTTTGTTTGGGGGGGGGGGGGGGGGGTGGGGTTGATTTTTATTCTATTTGCCACCAGTCTGTTTGCTATACAACATGTGCGATGGGGTTTAAACTTCGCTGGGGATTACACTTTCTAAAGGATACTTGACTGAGCATTACTCATAGCGACTAGTGGAATTATAGGTCGTGCTTTGATAGATTGCAATGGTTGCTGAAAGGTGGCCTGTCTGTCTCTTATTTTTTTTTCCTACAGTTTTTGGAACGGCAACTGTGATAACTGCTAAATAAACGACGATGGCGTTCAATGTTGTAGATCCCTTATTGTATTTGATAAGCCCCTCTCCGCGTCAGGAAGGTTAATACACTCTGACCCACCCATCTGCTTGTAAATGCAGACAGTTCAGCGTTTGAAAGTTAGACTGACTGTAACTTTTGAGTAGTGATATGTTTCCCTGTTAGACATTTCCGATTTAACTATTGCCCCCTGCCATATTCCCACAGAGGGCATGAAACAGGCACAGAAAAACATTCTATTTGGTATGCAAAACACATTTAAATGGTAAATAAAATAGAATGAGCACTGTCAAATAATCATGATTCTCTCACCGCTTATACCCTACAATTAATATTCTGAGCCTCTCTCTAGTTCTCTTTTATAGAGAGAGGGGAGGGGCTGCCAAAATTAGGTACTTGTACCCTAACCCTAAGCATACCATCATGATACTCTACCACTCCTTAACGCATGGTCGTGATGTCTTTTGCATCGAGGAACGCAGCGATGATAGACGTCATCTTGAGCTTCCCCTCAATTGAATGGGGAATCGAACTTTACCCCGGACTCCATCCAAAGATAATGGAAATCAAACGGTTGTACCAACATGTTGGTTTCCTATTTGGATCGCATTCTTTGACTGGGATCGATTGATCTCGCTTGAAGAAACCAGTTCCCACTGGAAACGACGATTTTTTTTTATACCTGTTACATTAACAAATCAAATCGCCGCGAATGTCACTAACCAAATGATTGGTAGCTGATCACCTACAAAATCGTAGCATTTTATTCACTAGTGTAAAGGCAGGAGGTCTGTTCCCAAAAAGGGATGGCCCCCCCCAGGAGGGGCACCAGGTATTCCAGGGTGAGCACAGCTACGGAGACAAGCCAACAAAGTGGAACACGCTGCAATACACGTAGTATAAGTGCATGTACTTGTGGTGTCTGTGTTGTGGTTCTTTGTCGTTTGTCCTCTATTGAAACATGGATTCATCATCTCTGCATGAGTGTAGTGTTGTTTTTTCCTCTATGATTGAACTGTGAATGTTTCTCTGTATAATTGGTGTGTATATTTGATGCACTTCTCTGCATGAATTGGCGTGAAAAATCCGCATAAAGTTGTATGAGTTGGATTATTTCAAATAACATTTAACCTGTCCATTCACCCTAAACCAGTACATACAATGACTTGCAACTACGAAACCGCAGTGTGCAATGGCCCTCATCCGACCTGTGTAGTTGGAATGGAGGGCTTAATACTGTTCATATCTAGAAAAGGTGGGTCCCTGCAGGGAAAGTTTGGGACCCTGGCTCCAATATCTTTTGTCTTTCACAATGCATAATGTGATGGATCTAGTTGATGCCTAACCCACGGATTGCCCACGGTATCTTAATTGTGTTTGGAAAAGTTACGCAAAAACTATCGGTGGTGTGGATTTTACCATTTTCATATTGATCGGATGCGGTGCCCATCATGGATATTGAACCACTTCACTTAGGCATGAGGTTAATGCATCATTGCCGTTTAGCGACGCGTCCCTGTTTTGATTAGGTTGCGCGTGCGTAGGATATGACACATCTTGTGTGTACAGACATGTCCTATCCCCTATTTGAATGGTCCACATTAACTTGTCCACTTCTTTTGGCTGACTTGGCTTACTTCTGCCATGCATACACGGCTCGACCACCGCCGGACAATCTCTGCCCGCAATTTCTACATCCCGGGATGTACACGATGACGTCATCACGTTTACAATTTCCCATTGCAATTCTGTGGACCACCGTCAGTCGTCTGGGGCACCCTTTGCGTGTGCCGCACTAAATCTCCCATGACACACCTCAGAGAGGCCTGCGCATTACCTTTTAAGCTTATGCATCGGCTCCCATCGGCCGTCAGATTTTCCCGACATGTCGGATTCTCTGGCCATCCGAGATTGGGGTCGGGAACCCCCCAGTGATCTGTCGCCCCATGGGGGACATGCCTGATAAACGGTTGTCGAGTTTTAAAACGCCTACTATACTTCGAGAGCCAGCCGCACAAAAGTGAATTTAGAGCGGCCAAATAATATCATGTTAGTGTTGTAAAAAAAAAAACAACTGGCTGTCGGTGGTGTCGCTATGTGGAAAGTAAAGTGTCGGGGACAGAGCTAGGGGACTAAGCGGCGGGGCTAGGCGTGCTATGTATCGCCAGCGATTACAAGGGCTATCAGGGTTAAGGGGTTGGAGACGGGCTTATTTTTCTGTTGTCTGAAAAAAAGTGTGACTCGCTTGGGCGAAGGTATAGAGGGGGGGTGGGTTTTCGAACATGGCCCATTTATCCTTTTCGATTACAAAATCCGGCTGTTTTATCGGCATTTGTATGGGCCAGCAATACTATATTACTAAGCAACCGTCGGCCCAGCTAACTAGATTAACATCAAGACCCAGACTAAATCTTCTTGTACTCCTGGGTCATCTACATAAAATTCATGCCACGTGAGCTTTGAGTAGTTCTAAACTGGCCGTGCCATAAGAGGGAGTTAGACTGTCCGCAGTATGACATGTTTCTATACAATTGTAAATTTCAAACAAGTGTGGATTCCCCACCTAGATTTTAGTTTTTCAAATTGGCACCTCCCTAGAAAATGACCAAGCAGTGAAGCGAGTCCGACTACATACCCCAGACCTTTAACTCCTACCAGAAGCTGCTCCAGTGCACTATGACGTCGTAATGTTTGTCCTTTTGCCGTCTCCTAACGCTGTATTTTGGGTTATCCGGATCCCAACAATAAGTTTGCCTGTTAACGCCTCCACAAAGTCAATCACTCCGATGTGTTAGCAGACTATCCCGATAGGCTTTCCCGGGATGCTAAACAGGCTGATGACGTCATCACTTAGCATCCCACCTGTTGCACTGTGGGGCCGCCCCTTCAAATCTGCTGGGCCACCCTTTTGTGCCCGGCCATAAGCTGAGCGATGGGAGGCCGTCTTCATTGCAGCTTCTGGCATTGGCTTGCAGTTTCGGCCATAGATGATTGGACATGTCGTCCATCCATTGGCCGGCCGAGCAGTGGTGTAGATCGACAGGGAATCTGCGGCCCCATGTGGGCACATGCCGATTAAGCGAGGCGATTTTTTAACCTGACCGATCGGCAATGAGCGCTGCCGCCCGTACGGTCAGCATTTAAAATCGAACCGCTTTATCGGCATGTGATAGGCACCAGCATTAGGGGTTCATCCTCTGCCCCTGCCCTTTGCTTGGTGGATCGCTTTGTAGAGGCAATATCTTACGTTTAAATGTTCAGGTGCTCCTTTTATAGTATTTTACCAAACTATTAAGTGGGTTTTACACAGTGCAGATTTTTTTTTTCAATCAGCTGCAATAGATTTTTTGTTTGTCGAACAAGAGTCGTTTGTCGAACATCTCGTAACTGTAAACCTTAGATTTTTTTGTTGTGTCGTCCTGAATATCCAATGAAAATTAACATTTGCAAATAGCACAAAAAAGAATAAAAAAAAATGACGAAAAATCGATGACCTAGGCCGACAAAAAGTATCCATCAAAACAATTGGGCCTCAATTTTTTGTTCAATTCCCATTCAAAATCACAAACCAAAAAACTTTCCATTCAGTCTTTCGTTGATGGCAATGAAAAATCTACACTTGTTACCCACCTTACCTTAAAGGGGACATGTGCAGGCTATGCCCATTGCAGATGAGAACCATTTCATTAGCCACTCTAATGCATAGGATAGTGCACTTGATTTCCATGTACATAAAGTCAAATCTTGTATCGAAAGGTTAAAGAGTAAACTTTTCATGATAAAACTGTAATATATTTTTATCCAACTTCGTCTACATTTAAATTAATAAGTTTAATATAATTAAAAGGGCTCTTTAAGAATAGCCACCACCCACATCATCTACATCAAAAATTAGCATATTACGAGCTTACATCATAGGGGTCATTTCTTCTATCTTGGAATAGAGTCTATCTACATCAATGATATACGTTTGTTCAAACTAATTCAACCAACCCCACCCACTCAACCCAACCACTGCAACTTGAGTGTTTTGCCATCCCATTTTGACATGGATTTGATCATTTCATCAGCTTGGTTACAAAGAAATCTCGCGAACCAGAGACTTGTAAGTCAAGACAAATAATATCCTATACATGTAGCTCCACTACCATAACCACAAATGTCCTTTTCTGTGCGCACATCATTAATAGTTTTATATTTCAACCCACAAGTGGCCTTCATTCCTTTATTACTTAGTACTACTCTTTTTTGTTCCATGTATAACAAGGTTTTACACGTGAAGCATAGCGTGACCCAACGTGTCTGCACGATCCTAACGGGATTCTTAGCCCATTCTTCATGGGCAAACGCCTTCCCGCTTCAGTCACATCTTAAGGCCTGCTTTCTTCAAGTCCCACCAAAGTTCTTATCGGATTCTTAAGTAAAGTCCTGGTGACCTGGGAGCGATGGCCCGCTCTCCAAATGTTCCAGCCTTAATCTGCAACCATACCTAGTGGACTTGGAGACTATGCTTGGATCATTGTCCTGTTTAAAAAAAAACAGGTCCAACGGTCTCCCAAGCCCAGGTTTGTGAACAGACTGCATCACACTTTCCTTCCAATATCTCCCTGTACTGAAGAGAATTATGGTACCACTATAAACACCGACACGCAATAGAGAAGGTATACGGGCTAGAACAGAGTGGGGAAATGGTAGAAGGGGTTAGGGGCTGGCTTTCACACACTGAAGCTGTCCCTCAACCTGCAGAAGCAAAACCTCCATCTCGAAAGCATATTGACCCCCTCATGCTAACCAGTATGCAAGGTTGTTTCATGTTCTTCCATGACCTTGTTCTTTCTCACCTCCAACATACCGTTTGATCCCTCTATTCCGTTGGATCGACGTATATGCCAAAGTCTGTGGCCAAACCACAAAAGTTTTTCGATAGTGTTCGTGGACGATGAACAAAATTTGACTGTTTGGCCCATTGGATCACGCTATTTTGGAGTTGATAAGTAATTTTGCAACACAACTGTATATATATTGTGACAGACTGTTTTTGTCTGTCATGGTGTAAATGGACCATCAGGGGGTGTATCATGATGGTCCCAGTTTACACCATGACAGCCGAACAGTCCTGTCACACACACACACGATATATATTATATATATTTTACATGTGTATAGACTGTATATCTATTTATTTATAGGTATTATATATCCGCACACTCTACCACATACAAAATCCTTCAAACCACATGAAAGCGCATATGAAGCCAAACTACAAATGGTGACATCCACCTGAAAACAAACTTGTTGAGTTACATATTCTTTTGCCTTAAACCACACTTTTTTTTCCAACGCGCAGGGGTTTGTGTCCCTCATCTCAATCTTCCCCTCAATACCTAATCCTCATGACTGTAATAAAACCAGACCCTTATATCATCACTTTCAACACAAACACCGTATCCGTTTCGGCCTACCTCCTTAGTATTTTTCTTATCTCTAGCGTTCACCGACCCTGAGAGAGGTAACACTATGCCGAGGATGATTAAGGAAGAGTGATAGGGAGAGGAATTGAGAGCGGAAAAGACAAGTGAGGCTGTGGTTGCAGTCTAAGCAATGAAGTCTTGAATTAGGTTGGGGCACAAAATATTAGCTCTAAAAAGGGGTGGATCTGGTCCTGATTTGTTTGCCTTTATAGCCCTCGACTTTCCTTTTTACACGACCGTCATAACAGGGGTTTTTGGTTAGTGATATACAGCAATTAATTACTATTGAAGGTGTTTATCATGTAACAAGACAACTTTAGCTGGTCCTGTATGAACAAGGGATTTAAATAAAGTCATTTAAATGATAATCTTATTACCCGCCCTACTCGCAAGCTGCTGAGGTCCAATTTCTTTCTGTCCAAAATGCAGCCATAGCACTCATTCAAATGCTAAATTTTTCTTTATGTCGTAGCATAGTAAGCTTCCCAAAATATGTCATTACAGAGTGTCCCAATTAAGACAATCATGACTAAAATAATTTTTGAACCAAACAATTCTGATCAACTAAAAATAAGTTTTTTTTTAATAAAAATACCTTAAAAACCCCACCGTAATATTATGACACTATCATACAGGCCACACCTCTGCTGACAATAAGGGTTCCTACAATACCGTCCAAAATTAAAAGTCTCTGGTGCCGCCCCGATGTTTCCCATTTGGCACTTAACCCTCTCTAACCTGGTGTTAGAAAATCACAACCATGGAAGAAAGGTTAAGCTTGCAAATGGGCACAATCTGGGCATCAGGTACTCTTTATTCTGGCGATATGTTCCGAACATAGGGGGCGAGTTCGAGAACAGCAGTTTTCTACATATACAAACAGCTTTTCCACAATTCATATGCTGTTTACTGTTCAGATCTCCACCGCCGAGCGTCACGCACCAGCGTAGACCGTTCATTTCAGACGCAAGGTCCCCTTGTAGTCTTGTTGGTGTTTGTTTTTTGGATTTTTATAGGAAAACACAGTCAGCCTTATCAGCATGATCCCGCCAGAATGAGCACATGACACGTAGAGTATGTTCTTTCTCGCCACATGGTGGCCATGATGGTCTCACATGGACGGCAGGCACCTCGTCCAGTGGCGATGTACCCAAGTTGGAGTCGCTTCTACTATTGCTGCCTTCGCTTGTCCAACCGCTCGGGGTTCTTCTTTTTTTATGGTTCCTGATTCGCGTCCCGGCAGGCGCACGTTCCTTCGGCTGGGCATTATGGCTCTTTTCCTGACGTACACCACAATCTCGGTGATTTAATTCCTTTGAGCGAAGATATAAAGGGCGGCCATTACGTTCTATTTGGAGGTTTTTCCAATGTTTTCTAAAAATGAACATTTTGGTGTTAAGTAGGCTAGCAGCATCTCCACATTAAATGCAGAGCAAAAGCCACCATTAGAGTGGCAATCTGGCCTATGATGACCTGCCCGTCAGAAACCAACCCTAACCTGTGATTCCTGATCCTCCGGCATGTTGACTTTAGTCGCAAGCTTCTGTGTCGACATTAAAGCAACAGAGGCTTGCGCTGACACAGTGGATCCAATCGCACAAGTGGACCCTAGCCTTAAGGCCCCCATACACGGGTTCGGATATTCCGACGATTCCGGGACGATCCCATTCTTGGCGCTATTCAACCAAAGCTAAACAATCTGTAGCCGGAAGTCTCGTTTCCTGACCCCCCTTTGTGCTCTAATCTTTCGCTGGCAAAAAAATTGTCCCGATGAGCATTTTTTCTGCAGTTAATCTAGTGTTTCTGCTCGATTCGGAGCCCGACAGAGAACAACATGTTGGGTCCTTTCTTATCCGATTCGACACCACATAGGGGAGTTGCCATTTGGGAAGTAGTGATCAAGACAACGACTCATCCAGGAATCCGTGGGACAAGGTGGTATTCCAGCGATTGGATACTCTTAAGGGTGCCGATTGAATCGAGCTCCGATTCCTCGCTGATATCGCCGTAAATCGATCG
>CM070042.1:51302053-51319088 GCA_036250615.1 Ptychadena robeensis
CCCCCCCCCCCCCCCCTCACTTTTCTACCATTCAAGTGAAAAAGGGAGGTGTCAGCGAAGCAACCAACCATAACCACAGGCTATCTCCCTACTTAAACATGGATTACATCACAGCCGTATGGAGTCCGGCTAAAAGATCCAAAGTAGCCAGAGGGACCGGCTCAGAGCTCAGCACTGCCGCATGCCCGGCTCAGCACTTCCAGGGAAAGAAGAAGCAGCCGCCGGCCTGTGAGAGGACCCTGCACACCCGTCCCGGGGAGGACTGCATGGACACACTTCAGGAGTCCCCTGACTTTTGCTGACAGTTTGTGGTTTTTTTTACTCGGGGAGGGGGACACCCATCACCCTGCTGCTCCCTCATTATCCTCGCTTCCCACTTTGGATACATTGAGTCTCTGGTTACCATGGTGATCCAGCTGAAAGTGAAGAATATTTAACAAGAAGGTGGAGGGGGGAGGCTGGACCCAAGCAGGCAGACACACTGGTGCCATCAGGACTGAGAGCTCTGCGAAATCACACCAGATTCCAAATTCTCCAGCAACTGCCATGAGAGAAGGGGGGGACCCCGACACCGCTGCCTACCCCTGAGCTCTCCCCCCTACCACCCCCAAAGCAGCCCTTTGCCCACTCTGATGCCTTCTTTATGATCTGTGAGCACGCAGGAGACTTTGATTTAGCTCGTGGGCTGTTGGCAGCATGGATCACCCCCATTGCCTTGTGACTCTATACGCCCTGGTGGTCTTCCTAGGACTGAGAATAGACCAAGCCGTGGGCCAGCATTATCTGCACATCAGACCTGCCCCCAGCGAAAAGCTGCCCCTGGTAGACCTGATCGAGCACCCGGATCCTATCTTTGACCCCAAGGAGAAGGACCTCAACGAGACTGAGCTGAGGACTGTCTTGGGTGGCCACTTCGACCCCAACTTTATGGCCATCCACTTGCCCGAGGAGAGACTGGGCGTGGAGGACCTAGCAGAACTGGACCTTCTCCTCAGGCAAAAGCCCTCCGGGGCAATGCCAGCCGAGATCAAGGGCCTGGAGTTCTACGAGGGTCTTCAGGGCAAAAAACACAAACTGAGCAAGAAGCTGAGGAGGAAGCTTCAGATGTGGCTCTGGTCTCAGACCTTCTGCCCCGTCCTATACACGTGGAGTGACTTGGGCATCAGGTTTTGGCCCCGTTACATGAAAGTGGGCAGCTGCTACACCAAGAGGTCATGTTCGGTACCGGAGGGGATGGTATGTAAAGTCTCCAAGTCCACGCATCTCACAATCTTAAGGTGGAGGTGCCAACGCAGGGCACTGCAGCGCTGCACGTGGATACCCATACAGTACCCAATCATATCCGAGTGCAAGTGCTCGTGCTGAGAACTTTGACGGAACTATTGCTTACAAAAGTTACAAAACTCAAAAAAAAAAAAAAAAAGACATTGCTTTATCCTTTAAACAAAAATGTTGTATGCACTGTAATATGTAGGAATGTATATGTCTGTATATATGGTACCAAGTCTAAATTACTATTAAAAAAAAAAAAAGGTCAGTATTATTCTTTTTAAGTCAACCAGCGTCTACTGCATCGTCCAATGGCAATTCATCTGGTTCGGTTCTATTTTTTATTATTATTATTATTGTTATTATTATTATTTGCCTAATGTATACTTGTATTTATATACTGAGCAACAACAACAACAAAAAGTTTTTGTTTTGTTAAAAAAATGTTTATTTTTTTTAAAAAGACTTTTAATATAGATGCCATTTTTTATCTCCCCCCACTCCCCCCTATTAATGTGTTGGGGGGGATGGTGGCAGCTGATGGACCTCATAAAAAAAAAGTTTTAAGACAAAGTCAGAAATTTTACTTTACAGCTACTGTATATATAAATAAGAGAACACTTTCTTTTTTTTGGCGAAATAACTAATCTTGTAAATGAAGTATATCTGCTATTTATTCTTTTTATTTTTCATTCCCTGTAGTCATGGAACAGTGCAGATTAGAATTAAACCACTAAAATATTAAACTTTTGCAGTCTTGATGTTGTTAGTTTTTTTGTTTTGTTTTTTTGTTTTTTTTTTTATAATGGCATGCTGTTATTTTACTATGGTTTTAACAGTTCTAACAGTACTATAGTGCAGTAGTGTAAATAGGTTGGGTATGGGGAGGAGGGGGGGGGGGGGGGGGGGGGGCTGGTTTATAATTTATAATAAGAGAGTCTTGTTCCTTTCACCATGTAGCGAGCTCTACAGCAAGTCTTGTGTACTTACTAAGGGCAGAGGTGGGAGGTGGGAGCGGGGTAGCCCTTGCTGACTGCTGTCTCTGGTTTTGTACTGCCTGACATTGCTTTTAGAAAGAACACGTGTCTTTCACACCTACGATTGTGGTATGGCAGTGTTGAAACTTGACTCTTGTGTCAAGACACAGCCTCCCCGGTTGCAAGGCGCACACATTGCTGCTGCTGGTCCTAATATCCGTGCTTGCTGCTTTAACTCCCAACTAGACACTGCAGGTCGCCTGACCCTTCTAACAGTTTTTAGGGGGGTTTTATGTAAGCAAAACCTAAAAGTTTTCAAAAAGTTAAACCGTTAAACTTTGTTGCTTGATTTAACAGTAACAGCTGTCAGTGTTCGATTCCTGGCCAAGATGTGAGATAGGGATTCCGATTATTATTGTTATCATTTATTTATATAGCGCCAACATATTACAGAGCGTGTTACAATAAAGGCCCCCATACACTTCTAGATTTTCCTTTTAATCGACTTAAAAAGATAATTTTTGGGGGGGTCAGGAAAATCGGTGACTGTTTGGTATGTATGCCAACTGTAGTAACAGATATTTTTTTGGATCGTGTAAAGGGTAATTGAATTAAGGTTCAATTTCAATACAACCCATTCATATTTTTCAGCATGTCAAATCATTTTCGATCAAAAATGTTCCCATTGTAATTGTTTTAGGTCTATCTAACCATGTGGGCTGCTATAGATTTTCAATCAACCAACAAAAAAAAATTGATTGAACCAAAAATCTAGACGTGTATGGGGGGCTTAAGTTAGATTTGAGATGCAACACAAGATAACACACAGGTACAGGTTAGAGGACCCTGCCCGATCGGTTCCTTCTTACCTACAATTTCTGTCTTGTTTTTGGTGTTGGGGTCCAGGATTTGTCTAAATTAATCTATTAATATCACAGATACTGAGGACTTATTTTTTTTATTATTTTATGCCGATACAGTTTAAATGTTCAACTAGAGTAACCAAAAACTCCACGAGGGTCTGGAGCTATAGGGTATTTTAAATTAAGGGAGCCCCCACACATTTGGTTGCTTGCTAGCTTCTTTTATAATGAGGAAAGTCAAGGTTATTTAACAATAAAAATGGTAAACATATATTTATCTCATATTATTATCTTGTATTTATATAGTGCTGATATATTGCACAGGGCTTTACAGAGCATATATAGTCATATCACTAATCTCATAGTCAAAGGGTCCCCATACACCTTTAGGTTTCTCTGTCAGATTTCCTTTAGATCTCCTTTTGTTTTACCAAAACCATGTAATATGAGAGAGTTTCCAAGTTTACCTGTGTTCAATCGCAGAGGACCCTATACTACATAGTTGTTGGTAGATCTGAAGGATATCTGACAGAGAACTAAAGGTGTATGGCCAGCTTAACTGTCTCTCAGAGGAGCTCTCAATCATAGTCATGTATTTGTAATTTAAGCAGGGTACAGGCTGCTCGATATTCGAGCCATCTGATGTACCCTGCAGCAGCGTGATGACATCATCACACTGCTGTCAGATATGGGAGAAGCTGGGGAGAGGAGAACTACCTCTCCCCAGCTCCTCCTCCTCAGCCGAGCTTTGCCTGAAGACCCAGGCAAAGCATCGGACATCGCCATATTAACGGTCATGTCCGATAAGACTGTTTTCGAGCCGGATTGATTTGCCCCACTCGAATACAGCGCAAAGGGCAGATGATATGGGTCAGATAGATGGCGCTCGAAACGGCCATCGATTTGACCCATATCTGCAGGTCTGTACCCTGCTTAACACAGTCATATGTCACAGTCTAAGCCATGTGTAGCTAAGATAAGAGAATCATTTTAGGGGAAGCCCATTAACCTAGCAGCATGTCTTTGGAGTGTGGAAGGAAACCAGAGTGCCCGGAGGAAACCCACACAGACGTGGGTAGACCATGCAAAGTCCTTGCAGATAGGCCCAGGCCAGGATTCTAACCTAGGACACTAGCGCTGCATGGCCAGACTGTTAACCCCCTGAGCCCATACTTTATATTTAAATTATATGTTGTTTACTTTGCATAACAGAACATGTATGGCACAATACATTTTGGCCATTTTAATGTCAATTAAGGTGAAAAAAATAGAAAGGGTTCTGTGATCTACTCCCATTGCCTTTGCAATTGATCTGTTGGGCACCTGTGCTCTAAAGGGCTGAAGCCAGAGTATGTACATTTTTTATTCATGAAAAATACAGAAAGCCCGGTCAGTGTCCAATGGTATTATGGCTCTTAATACCATTGAATGTTAATTGAAAGCCCCATAAAGCCCACTATAGATACCTGTCTGATCGTCCGAAATACCACCAGGGCCGATCAATGATCTTTCTTTTCAAGAAATTGATTCAATTAGTGGAAGCGTGTTCCCTTTATCATATGGACAATAACCAAAATATTCTTTCTTTTTTTAAATATTCATGGCCCGACAAGCTGATAGATAGACATTTCCAGTGGAACACAATTCCATGTGCAGCTTTAAAAAGAAAGCCTGGGTGGGATCTTAAAAAGCTCATTGACTTTGACCCTTTAGTTATCTAAAACAGAGTGACAGGATCACAATGATCTATTTTCACTGAGAGACTAGTTCACTAAAGCCCCCCATACACATTTCAATCACTCTGTACAATTTCCTTTAGATTTACCAACAACTATGTAGTGCTGGGTCCTCTCTGATAGAATTTGGAAGGTATATATCACTGCTATGTAGTGCCGGGTCCTCCCTGATAGAATACGATTGGAAGGTAGTAATATTATCGCCTATGTAAGTGGGGCCGGTTCCGCCCTGATAAGATAGCACTAGTAATGGAAGGTAGATATCAGTCCATGCATTAGGGCTGGGGGGGGGGGTCCTCCCTGATAGAAGACAACATGATTGGAAGTGGGATATAATTACTGCTATGATGAGTTCCGGTGGCATCACTCGCCTGAATAGAATACAATAGTGATGGTGGAAAGTATATATCAACTGCTATGGTAAGTCGGCCAGGATCCTCGCCTAATCAGCAATACATAGTGATTGGGAGGTAATATATCACTGCTGATTAGTGCCCGTGGCCTCCTGATAGAATCGCAGTAGTGCTTAGGGGAAGGGTAATATATCCCTCTTAATGTATTGCTGGGGGGTCCTCCCTGATAGCATACATAGTGTATTGGAAGTTATAGTGTCGACTTGCTATTAGTGTCGGGTCCGCCCTTATAGAATACATAGTGATTGTGGGAAAGGTTTAAAGGTACCATCGGATATTACATTGTTGTGTTAAAAGAGGAAAAGTGTGATTGTCGAAATTGGTATGTTTCAGATTGTACGGTGTATGGGGGGCTTTTAAACCTCCAGTGAGTAGTCAGAGAACCACCATACTGTCTGTGAACCACCAGAACTGGATAATAAAGATTTCTTGGTTAAAATGGTTATCTACTAACATTGGTTATATCTTAAATGTCAGCCTTTGCATGGCATGGTAGGACTTGTGAGTCATGTATACATTCTGATATGTGATGTGGAAAAAACAGTCCTACATTAGTTTATAGACTATGGTACTAGGGCTGTTTGCAATATATGAACCCTTGCCGCCATATCAGATACAACTGTCATAGGGGCTGACAAAACATCATGGAGTGGTTGCACTGTCCATCGGTCCCCATGTATATAGATAAGCTTTAAGGTAGCATAGAAACCATCAAATCCTACATCACAGTAGTGTGCAAATTAACAATACCTTACATCTAGGTGGGCGAATGTTAGAGTTTGCTGTGAAAGTATCATAAAGTAATCCCCTTAGGCAAAGGTCCCTTTATTTGATGTTTGATTAATAGCAGGGGGGGGGGTTGGAATGAATAGAAGGACACTCAAAGCTGCCACCTCATTGTAAAGCTATTATGTAAAGTCAACACTAACACCTACGTTACAAAAGATCAAGAGATACACAGTACAGTACACACAATCAGGTGATATGTACTAATTCATACTAATTGGAAGTGGCATGGCGGTCACCGGACTCAGATTTTGTTTTTTTCTTATTCTCTGCACTTCATGTTCCTTTAAAATAAGCCAGATGCAAAACAGAATACTTCTTACTGCATTACTTACACTCTGTTTATGCAAAGCTTGAAAAAAAAAATATATAAATGCACACACGTGCACACTCAAAGGAAAACTTCAGCTATCACTTTTCTGAGCCTGTCAGTGCAGGCTCGTGGATTCTAGCATATGCCTGCCGGCTCATAGGTTGAAGTGGTCGCTTCCTAAATTTTTTGTCCGCTCCATTATCTTATCGCCTTTAAATAACATACACAATCACTACATTGCGGGCTGTAAGCCTTGCTAGTAGAACATTCATTTATTAAAAATAGCAGTAACATAGGGTGAGGTTTGTATTCTTTGATGCTTGTTCAGTTACATATTTATAGGAGTTTAGCTTTGTTATGTACTTTACTTCCATAAGTCTGTTATAATGAACAATCAAATGGCCTTACTTAGAAAAATGTCTGAAAAGGGTTCATGTAGTTCTCTGTAGTTGGCATATGTTCATAGCTATTCCAAGATGTCTTTTTTTATTCTATTTATTCTTCCATACAGGAAGAAAAATGGGCACAATCTGATTGGCTGGAATGAGCAGTCATTCCCCCTATAATATTTAAGCTCTCTTTAGTCCCCATCAGATTTTTTTTCGATCTCCATTTGTTTTACCAAAACAATGTAATATGAGGAACCTTTTAAAGCATCAAGTCTACCTGTGTTCAGTCGAAGAGGACCCTGTACTACATAGTTGTTGGTAGATCTAAAGGATATCTGACAGAGATCTAAAGGTATATGGCCAGCTTAAACCTCTACAATCTGACTGACTGGTAAGAGCTACGAAGGCATTCTCCCTATAATATTTAATGTCTTGACCTCTACAATCTCATTGGCCCAAACTGTGGGGCGGGCGCAAAGGTATTCTAGGTGGTGGTGCACTGACTCTCATTGTTAACCTGTGTTTAAATGTTGGAGGGGGGGGGGGGGGGGGGGGTGATAATGTACCTAAGTAGAAAAGGGGGGACTTGCAAGGAAAGTTTGGGAACCACTGCTTTAGGCTATACATCTGATGGATGCATGTGATGGATGCATCAACTTAACTAAAATGGGCGTCGCAAGAAGTTTTTGCCCAAGTTAAGGGGTGCGTTATGGTAGCGCTGCATTAACATGTCCCCCTTAAGCCTATGGCCTGCATTGTACGCATCATTCTGACACGTCCGTTAAATTTCATTGCAATGTTTTACGTTAATACCAACACCTATGTTGCTCCATGAGTAAGACAATATACAATGGCTTTCAGTGGGCAGTGTCTCCATCATGCCAAGTGATAAGTGTATAACTGTAACCATGTATGAGGTCAACTGTCCTCAAGCAGAAGAAGCAGAAGAAATGACAGCTGTCAGTAGGTACCAAGTTCTGTCACTGTTTTACAGTCAGGGCAGGATGGTGGCTCAGGTGGTTAGCACACTGACCATACAGTGCTAGAGTCCTAGGTTAAAATCCTGGCCTGGGTGCTATTTGCAAGAAGTTATCACGTTCTTCCTTGTGTCTGTGTGGGTTCCCTCCGTGTTTCCTTCTATACTCCAAAGACAAGTTTATTTGGAACAGGACTTAAGCTGGCCATACACCTTTAGATCTCTCTGTCGGATATCCTTTAGATCTACTAACAATTATGTAGTGCCGAGTTCTCTACAATTGAACACAGGTAGGATTGATGGTTTAGAAAGTCCCTCATATTACATGGTTTTGGTAAAACAAACGTAGATCTTAAGAAAATCTGACAGAGAAATCTAAAGGTGTATGGGGTCCCTAAAGCAGGGAACACAGGGCTCTTATATATATATATATATATAGGAGCCGTTCGAGGTTCCCTGCAGCAGTGTGATGACGTCATTGCGCTGCTGCCCGATATCAGAGGAGCTGGAGACACAGCACTGCTGTGTTTCCAGCTCAGACGATGCTTTGAAAGGACACCCTGTGGTCCTCATGCAAAGCAATGGACATAGACTGTGGTTAACGGTCATGTCCGATATCCCTGTTTTCTAGTAGGATTGATCGAAAACAGGGATGGCCGCATTAGATATGGGCCAGATAGATGGCCATGAGCGTGCACGGCGCTCAAAGCGGCCATTGATCTGGCCCATATCTATACGCGTGTTCCCTGCATAAGACTGCGGATTGTGTTAGCTACATATATAGATAGTGAGCTCCTCTGAGAGACAGTTAGGCTATGTCCCCACATGTGCGATTGTAATCGCACCCATGTAATTGAACGGGGCTCTACCCCGGGCCGCGATCAAAAATTTAGCCACGTTTTTTAACCGCGGCCATTCTATCGCGCGGCGAGCAGGCACACATGTGGGAACATAGCCAAAGTGATATGACTATATATGCTCTGTAAAGCCCTGGGTAATATGTCAGCGCTATATAAGATAATAATACAGTTACCACCTTACAAGGGAAAGGTTAAATGTGAAATAATTAGCAGTATTAAAAATGAAGACACGCATTATTCCTCCTCATGACAAAGGATCCAGAGCCATTCTAAGAATTCATTGTAAAGGGATTAAACATTTAAATACCTTTCGTTAAATTTTTTTCTCTTGTGTAATCTCGTGTGGCGCCTAGATGACATGCTCAACATTTTTAAATATTCTTAATGTGACTCCAGGCAAGCAAACATAACCCTAATTTATTTCCAGAAGAAAGGGGATATTCAGGTATTTGGGTTTATAAACTAGCTGTATTATGTATATTTGTTAGCCTCTGACAAATGCCCAAATAGCATTCAAATCGACCATTCATCACATATGAATTTATGCAAAAAATAATCACCGTGTCTGTGGCCAAAACTTTTTTTTTGGTCCTATTTTTTTTCTATAAATTTTTCTTAAAAAAAAAAAAAATTTATTTAACAAGCCGAAAAGCAAGCGTTTTCTTCGACTGGTAAACATGAGCATTATATGGACAGAAGTATTTGCAACTGGGACTGTGGCCAAAAAGACTAAATGTCAACAAATGTAGCCTAGGGGTGGACTGTCACAGGCTGCACTCTCTCCCCCTGTTGACATATAATATTAAAGCAATTTGCTCAACACTGGCTGCACATACAGCTCTGTACAGTGTCCCTCTGTGTCACTTCAGGGTGACGGTGGCTAGAAGAGGTCCCTTGTGAGAAGCGCTCATGTGAATTCTCAAAACGAGCTTTTGTAGCTACACATTTGGAATCTAAGCTTGCAAAGACAAATAGTGGCTTCTTAAAAAACTTTAATTTTTCTTTAGACTTTAAGATTTCCAGGAAAACTACTTACATGCATCAACACAGAGGGATCGCTTTCTCCAAGAGTTATTTTTTGGTTTTACCTGAATTTAAAAGATTGAATTTTCAGATGTGACCTTTAGTGACACATACTGGAGGAACCTGGTACTGCAACACGCCCATTAAACACAAGAACACGCTATGGCAACCTGGTATGCTGCATTTCTTTATGATGTTCCCTTTAAGATGGGAAAAGTATAAATACATTTTGCTGATTATTTCACTATTGTAAAAAGTTAAGAATACCCATCAACTTTGATAATGGTATCAGATTCTGGTTTTGCTCCAATATGCTTCTATGGTACTTAAAACAAATGTGTTGGATCTACTAGAAATGTTACATCCCAATAAGTTATTGGAAAACTCACTACAAGGCTTGGACTTCAACACATATAAAGCAAAACCTCTCTCTCTACCGTTCTACCGTGCCAAGAATAAATGCACTTAAAGCAGATGTAAAAAAAAATATATATACACATACAGGGCTTTTTTTCTGGCCCCAAAATAAGGGCACTGGCTGCAGTGCGTCGTGGGTGGCCCGCCGGGGGCCCCCCGTGTGTGTTGTTTAGTGGGGGGGAGTGTTGGCCATTCAGCACGGGTTACAGGCGCGCCAAGGTCGGACGATTTTGTGCCTCCCCTCTTCCCCTCCCTCGCAATGTGCAGCAAGGGAGGGGCGGCATCATTGTTTATGGGCGGTGGCCCTATGACGGGGTATCTCCACCCCCGTCCATGCTGGAGAGAACTTTCTCTTCAGCGTGGACTGGGAAGTGGAGTTCTAGCCGTCCTGAGGGAGGGGAGGCAGCGCGGTGGTAGGCGACGTACCCCCGTTCCCCCAATGGGTAGCTATTTATGGAGCGGACACCAGGTTTTAGGGGGCGGTCCTAGGGGTGGGTAGGGGCGTGGCCAGGGGAGGGTGGTGAGTTCCACCACCTTTTCTCTGAGAAAAAAAGCCCAGTATATATATATATATATATCTATATATACTGTATATATACAATTAGACTTTAACTTACCTGAGAAGGCATGATGGTGGTATAATCCTCCACAATCCTAAAAAAATATCCTTACCTGCGGTTCCCTGGAATCATATGACGCATTCCATATTTATCTGTCAGGCTTCCAGGGGTTAATTCAGTGCAATGTTGTGAGTGGCCACTGGGGGTGCTATATAATGGTTTTTAATGGAAAAAGCATATGTGCAGTTTTCAATACAGAGTGTGATTATGTATTTTCCTGGCTGTCACAGCTCTCAGAGATGTAGGGCTTCCACCCTGCTGTGGTGCGGTGTACCATCGAAGTACCAAAGGAGAGAGGAAGGGCTGCAAGGGATTTTTTTAGATTTTTGGATTTTACTCATTACAGGTAAGTTTTCTTTTCTGCATTCCGCACAATTATGGGTACTTCTAGTACTTCAGTCATGTAAATACCTGGTTACAGGAAGTGATGTCATCTATAACCAAGAAGTGATGCCATCCTGGTATCCAAATGGCTAAAGGGACCCACATACAGCAAATGCTATCCCTGTGTGGAGATCACTGCTCCTTGTTAAGCCTGCATTGTACCCTGGCTTGTCGCTAGAGCATTTTAAAATGATGGGCACAGGGGGGCCTCTTTCCATTTCACACCACTACCTGTAAGCATAAATATACAGGAGGGGACGTCTTGGAGGGCCACTTGGAGGTGTTACTCTCCTTCCTACCTTCCCATCCTGCTTGTAGACATCAGCGCTTTTGTTTTCAGTGACCGGACATACTACAGTGATTGGTCAGGCCCGGCGCCCTGGGGCCTGCCCATAGCACCGGCACGGATTGTTCCTCCATTATTCTGAGTGCATTATTTTAGCTTTTCCTTTACCATTAAACTTAACTTTGTTGCATTATGTTGTCCTACCTTTCTTTTACACAGGGACCACACTCCACCTCTATTCCAGGAGCTGCACACCTCTATGCAACTTCATCACCCACCCCTCATACTGACCTATTTACTCTGATTCTAACCCGGTTCCATACACCACCTAATGGTCTTCCTGGCCAATGACATCACTCCTACTGTGTGATCACTGCTGACAGTTTGCCTTTCTACAGAAAGCACATTGTAAACCGGCCACAGTGTGCAAAGATAGTCATAGTAATGAGTAAAGAAGGGGAACTCATTGGTAAGGAGTGAATTAAGCTTGAAGTGTTATGTTAGACATAGCTCAATACCTCCCTGGTAAAAGAAAACCTTTATAATTAAAAAATAATCATAAAAAAACAGGACAATGCCTCCCCTACATGAATCTTTCACAGCTTAATGATGCCTTGGAGCCTACACTAACAAACATAGCTGTGTGGCACAGTAGGGTGTTCCAGTGTTAGGAAGACAGACAGAAGGAGGCATAATTATTATTATAGGTTCTAAGGTAAAACTTTGCAATGAATAGCTGACAGTATAGTACAGTATGCTATACAACAATACAGGGGGGGGGGGTATTTCCTATTAGGGATGGACCGAACTGTTCGCCGGAGAACAGTTCGGCGGCGAACGAGCATGTTCACCCATCCTCTCGCCGGCGGATAGTACGGGTGTTCGACCCGCCCCGTTCGCCGACGAGAAGAAGATCTATATTCTTCCTCCGGCAGAATCAGAACCTGCAAGATCGTGCCGGAGGAAGAATCTTTTCACTACAAGACCGGGCATGCAGCCGGTCTTGTAGTGAAAAATCCGGCTTGGAGCAGGAAGTGACGTCAGTGACATCACATCCTGCGCCCGTAACCAGGAACTATGCGTTCCAGGTTGCGGTCCAAGGACCGGATGTGACGTCACTGACATCACATCCGGTTTTTCCGATTCAAATTCCCCGCCCAGAGGCGGGGAATTTGAATGTGTCTTATTTAAAAGTCCGACCCGCCCGTTCGTGGACAGTAAATGGTGATGTTCGCCCATCTCTATTTCCTATCTCTACCTTCTGGCTATTCTTATTTTCTAACTCAGAATATCGAAACACTATAATATGAGACATGTGACCAGTCCAAATGTTTAGTCCATTTTATTTCATATTCAAAATGTTTCAACCAAATATTTTACATTGTGGCAAATTAATAATTACAGAACGTCTGGCCTCAACATTTAGTTTATTTAATAAACAGGATTTCATATTATTTATATATAGAAAAACAACCTATATAAGTAAGTGGCCAACATCCCAAATATATAGAAATAGTTTTAGGTGAAATTAACACCAAGGGGATTCCCCCTGAAGTACTCAGGGGCGAGGGGACTTTTAAGGCCATGTCAATTAACCGCCCTAGCGATCAGGACGGCACCATCTCGTCCAGCGCTGCTGCTCCTACTATCGCACTGGATGAGATGGTGCCGTCCAGAACACATACTTACAGTTTTGCGCTGTCCCGGTGTCCCCAATGTGACATGCAGGCAGCCAGCTCCGTCTCTCCCCCCCCCCTCCGAGTGATGTGATGACGTCACTCCGGGAGGCGGGGGGAAATTGCGGAACAGTAAATTGCACGAAAGTAGAATACTGCTTTCAATGTCCATCTCTGTAATAAACATCGCCCAAATAAAGTCTCTGGTGCCCCAGATGTGCCCATTTGCAGTAACCCTCTCTTCCCTGGTGTGATTTAATCACATCCATCACACCAGGTTAGTTAGGGGGGGGGGGGGGGGGGGGGGTAACTGCAAATGGGCACATCAGGGGCACCAGAGACTTTATTTGGGCGAGATTTAGTACATAGCAGCATAGCTCTGTGCCCTGATTTTTTGTGTTTTTTTCATAATTTTTATTTAAAAATTTTTTTATTTTATTTTACATAATTGTTTGTTTCAAACATTATTATATTCAGGATGTCCATTAGACCCTTGTACGGACAGATTTTGGGAAGTTACAGGCCTACAACATAAAGAAAAATTTACAATTGAAGTTTATGGTGCGCTTTTGGAACAGAAATCTGGACCTCAGCAGTGCGCTAGGGAGGTTAAGTTACATAATCCAAAATATGGGTTAGGTGAGCAGAGTGGGGGACACGGATGAGCTGCACCCTGACACAGTATATATCTTCTAAACAGTACGCAACACTTGCTAATATGCATACAACCCATATACGCTGATCATTGGTGGACACAGAAGACCAACAAGGCATCCTTTGGCCTCCGTGTTCCCTGTTCTCCCTTTCCTGGCTTGCCCTCTGAGGGCTTGTTTTTAACCTTGTGGATGATCAACTTGGACTTCTAACAATTTTTGGCACATACATATATCATAATAGAAGAAGGGCACCCCTTGATAAAGTAACAACAAAATGCGTGTCGTGGTGGGCTCGTCCTGCATAGAGCCCATGCCTATGACTCCTTCATATATCATGCTGAACTGATTGTCTTGCCATAAAATTGCCAATTATGATGTCACATTGTTCGTCCATATTTGCTTGTTTTAATATGTAAATTGAAATATTAAATACACGTTTTTTTTATTATGTTATTTAATTGATGTGGCCTTAAAAGTCCCCTTGCCCCTGAGTGGAGGAATCCCCTTGGTGTTAATTTCACATCTCTGGACACGTTCAGCTCTATAAAGATGTTATTCAATATAGTTCTGAAACTGAAACTGTCCTCAACCCTTCTCAACAATAGCGCAAATATTCGAATCGGGAATTTTTTATGCTAATATCGTCGCTTTGAGAATTCGTAAAGATCTCGAACATAGCGCTATATCTTCATAAACTCGAATATTTGAGATTCTGGGGAAATTACCATGCATTGCGTTCACAATATTCACATGTACAAATGCTGAATTTTGCAATGAATTATTTCTATGCAGCCGCTATTTCACATTCTGCCACTAGATGTCACTGTGACAACACAATGTGCTCCCAATATTTGCATGTAAAAGTGACTATATTTGCATTATATAATAATGACATTTGCATTACAAATCTACCATACATACTTGAATATAAGCCAAGTTTTTCAGCCCAAAAAATATGCTAAAATGCCCCCCTTGGCTTATACTCGAGTCAGTGTCAAGAGGCCCATACACGTCGATTTTTTTTAAGATCAACAAAAAAGATAGATTTTTTGCGATCAGGTCCGATCGTTCAGGGGCCCAGAATCGGATCCGACAGAGAACCAACATGTTGGTCTTTCTCATCCGATTCTGCCCGGATCAGGGGGAGTTGCCATTTGTGAGGTGGAATCGGAGGTGGAATCGCACACGGAATCGTGCCGGAATCCGCTCGGACAAGGTGGTATGCAGCGATGGATACTCTTAATTGGCCGATTGATCACACCTGCGATTCCCGGCAGAATCGCCGGAATCGATCGGATGATGAATTGATTGGACATGGAATCCGACACGTGTATGGCTAGCTTTAGACATGTCCGTAAATTTAAATCAATTGCAGTGAAATCGACACATGAATTTTACCAACCGATCGAGAAAGCATTCAAGGCATGCCTACCACTGCAGCACTTCCACTCGAATTCATTGATTAACAGAGATTGATTGATTACTCATCGTGTTGTACATTTATAAAAAGATTAAGGTTCAACAAATTGATTTTCAATAGAAAAATCGAACTATTCAATCTAATCAAATATCGATTCTCTTGAAATCTTTACGTGTATTGCCAGCTTCAGAGTCAAAGCACCACTTACCTGCCCTCGGTGTAAGCTGATCTCCCTGCAGGTACTGGCAGCCTCTGTGAAGGATCACATGTGTTTTCCATGTGTTTCCGACATCGGTGCATTAAAATGTAAACAACAGCACCACACCGCCATCTAGTGGACACCTTATTCATTTTTGCTGGAGAAGGTAGATTTTCTATTGAAAACTCCACTACTTACCCTGTTTTCCCGAAAATAAGGCATCCTCCGAAAATAAGGCACCCTTACATTTTTGCCTCACGCTGAAATATAAGGCATCCCCCGAATATAAGGCCCCCCCCAAAGATACGGTACTGTAACTCTGGACAGGTGAAATCAGAGGGAGCAATCAAAATGACACAGGAGGATCAGAAGGGGTTACTAAAATGGTAATCCCCCCTCTGAGTCTCCTGTGCTGTTTTGATTCCCACTCTGTGTCATTTTAAACGATCCCCCCACCCTGATACCCCATTGCCGTATTCTTCTTCATGGAAAAAAAAAATCCCCCGAAAATAAGACATAGGGCATCTTTGGGAGCACTGTCTTTTTTCCCGGGAAACACGGTAGGATCCTTTAGTAATGGAAGCTTATGTTCACGTTTGAATCATAAGAAGTGGGATTCACCTGCTACAATTACTCCTAGGGGCAATGGTGCTTTCTATATATTGTTCTTATTTTGAAAACTCCACTATCTGACTTTGCTCTTCCCACCCTCAGCTTATACTCGAGTCAATAAGTTTTCCCAGTTTTGTAGTTAAAATTGGGTACCTCAGCTTATATTCGGGTCGACCTATACTTAAATATATATTTGACTTAGAATATTGCCTATGTTGCTCATCACTACTCAACAACAACAAGGGGATGACTCCTAACTAGAGACGGCCTATAAGATGCTGTAATTTCAACATTAACATTCAAATGTATGAAAATTGTATGCAGACTAAAAGTGAGCCACTCAATTAAAACCTCTGAATGGCCCAGATTTAATCTGCATACATTTGCATGCTTATTTTGAGATTTTAGCATCTCTTCTTCGAACATCGACTGCAAACATGGACTTCCTACCCAAGACCAGTACCTGGACCCATATAAATGGTTACAAATTTTCACAGATGCTCTTCCAAATCATTTGTAAAGCCAGCTGATATAGCAAAAAAACAAAAAAAAGGGGGGACGGGACAACTCTTTACGAATGTTCTTTGTTTTGCATTGGAAAACATTGGCGCGACATATCTTTGACCATAAAGTGTAACCAGTTAAGTTCAAAGCTAGTGGCGTTTAAGCCGGTAAGGATGTGCAGATCTGGCAGCTTGTGGACTAGCGCCCTCTACTGTCTGGTTAGGAAGGTCATTAACGTACCTGGTTGATGAGGCTTGTACTATCAGCACATTGCAATACAATACAAAAGTTGCTGCTCTTGTAAAACCTTAAATTATATGCCCTATATTTTATTCCTTGTTTTATATTGCGCAGCCTGCCCAGGACTGGTGCCGGTGGGAAAATGAGCAGCGAGCAGGAGCCTGACTGAGTAGCACCTGTGTAGTATATGGGGTGGGGGCCCCCTCCAGTGTCACAGCTGTATGACTGTGCATATGTCCTATACCATGTTTGTATGTTGTGGCCTCACCATTCCTGGGTATTATGGATTCTATGTGTGCCATGTATCTTGCTCTGCCTGGCCCTGGCACACATGTGGGGCAAAACTTAGCATCTATGACATTGTACAATGAAGCTGGTCCCGCAGGGCTGGGGGGGGGGGGGGGGGGGGGGGGGGG
>CM070042.1:51319188-51336754 GCA_036250615.1 Ptychadena robeensis
TATGTCGGGACCCCTGCTAAGCGTATACGCTTAGCGTAGGGGTCCCGGCGTACAATGGAACCAAGCCCTTACTCTGAATGTGGTTGATGGCTGCGGGTGGGTTATGGACACCCCTTTACCCAATTTAGTCCCTTGCCCAGCGGCATGTGTGGCTGGGGGGTTTAGTGGACCTCCCAGGGGGCCACCAACTTGAGGGGTGTCCTTTGGTTACTCATCCTCATTACACACATTCCAAAAAAAAATGTGAGTATGAGTGTATTTATTATAATGTTTAGCTTTTGATCAACAATTTGGAAGATAATCTAGATTTTTATTATTTTCTTTTTGTTCTTTCCCTTTCTTGATTTTGCTAGTATGACCAAACACCTAACTCGTGAGCAAAGCAAAGAATCCGTAACAAGTCGAGATAAAAGGTCACTTCTTCTGAATGTGAATTTTAACTATGGAATTGTGCTGTATTATATTAGTGATGAGCGGCATAGGCAATATTGGAATTTGTAATATTTCACAAATAATTCTACTAATATTCTATTCTATATTCGCCTATTATTGCCTTCAAAATAAACGGTCACATGTGCTATTTATTTTCGCATTGCTATTATATATTCGCAAACCATGCCCATAAGCATCCCAATGGCGAAAATCGCGAATTCTCGAATAGCCGATATTCGCAAATCGAATATTGAAGCTCAACACTATATTATTTATGACAAAGTTTTCTACTTATCAATAAATAAATAAAGGTTCATGTCTTTTTATTCTATGACTATCCGTGCCTTAAAAGTCCCTGGAGTGCCAGTCTTCTAATAGAGCTCGTACAATTCTGCGGCGCTGCAGGCTTACAGATTCCTTCCAGGCCCAAATGGGGTGGGTGGTGGGTGGCGCCATAGACCTCATCGTTGGCATCGTTCTACCATGCACGCATTGCCGGCATCTAATTGAAACCGATTTTGTGTAGAGAGCCGGGGGGGGGGGGCGGGAAATCACCGCAGTACAGTGTACTCCTCCACCATTGCATGTATGGTGGCTCATCGCGCCACAAAAAATTGTGTGAAAAGCCCATAACCAGGGAGAGCTCTTCCTCATACACCTCAGCTAATGCTTACATCATACTCAGCAGTATAGGTAGCAGAACGTAGAACACATTCACTATAAAACTTTCCCTCCTAATCCTAAAATCATTTACTTCACAGAATTGAAGATCCACCTTAAAATATTAAAAGTGTTCATGGCTACTTACCATGGTGAGGAGGTAGATGATGATTTGCTATGAAACGGAGTACTGGTTCAATTTCGAATCCACCTGCAAGAAGAGAAAAACAGGTGAATCGGACAAAACTAACAAATTGCAAAACTTAAAATCACTTTATCTGTTCAGCACATACAAAATATGTATGAATATAAACACGAGTTTTCAATGGGCGCACCAATACACCTATGCCCTAGTGATGAGTAGTGTTGAGCTCGAATATTGGATTTTCGAATATTTAGCTCGAATATCGGTATTTCGCGAATATTCGCGAATATATCATCGGATATCCGACGCAATCGCGATTTTTCGCATTGCAATGAATGGGATCGCGATTATATAATCGCAATGCGCTTTTTTAAAACGGAAATGACGGATATTCTCCCAGTCGAATATCCGAGCTCCATTGACTTGCATGCATTGCGCATATTTGGTCGCATTGCGCTTTCTCGGATAATCGCAATTTCGGATTTCGCCATTCTCCATTGACTTCAATGTATTGCGCATATGTGGTCGCATTGCGCTTTCTCGGATAATCGCGATTTCGGATTCCGCCATTCTCCATTGACTTGCATGCATTGCGCATAATGGGTCGCAATTGCGATTGTTAGATCGCAATTCATGTCGTAAGTGCGGATATTCGAGATTACGAATATGGAATCGAATATTATGGCGGATATTCGCGAAATTACTAGTGATGAGCGGCATAGGCAATATTCAAATTCAGGATATTTCACTAATAATTCTACTAATATTCGATTTGTTATTACGAATATTCACAATTCGCATGTATGACAATCTACGGCCTTACATTGCCCATACACTTTTTCAGATTCACAAACACATGAGCACAGTGGTACCATATAGACTCGCATGTATTGCGCATCGCAATGCGCACAGATATGGGCAATGTATGCTGGTAACTAATCACAGTGATATTATATCGAATATTCGTAATAATACTCATGCTCAACACTACTATGCACATGACGCAATGCACAATGCGGGGCCTGGTATTGCACCCCAGTGTATACTGTACCAAATGCATGCATCTCCCGCTTAACGTGAAGTAAAACCCACAATGAACACAAGCCCTAAGATCCAATGAAGGCTTGTCACCTTTTCACCATGAACCTTTATAATGAATATACAACTTAATGCTGGAATACACGGCTCGATATTTGAAGTCATCCCGCTACTGCCCGGCTTCCCCAATATCGGGAGCCAGCTGTCAGGCTGTCCTATACTTTGAATGGCAAACCACGGGTCCCAATTCGAAGTAAAGGATATGGAACAAGGTTTACCAAGATATTGGTAACCTGTTCGGCTGATCTCTCAATAGATCTTGCTCGAAAAATGGCATACACGGGTAGATTTTTTCCCAGATTTCTGCCAAGCTCAGTGCCGTGAATGCGCACAGCTTCGGCTGTGCAGAAGTCTGGGGAAAAATCGACCCGTGTATTCCCAGCTTTATCCTCAGTGTTTGGTAGTTGTTTGAGACATATTTGTACGTTTCCAGCAACTAGACCCCAGGTGCCCAACCTGCGGCCCGGGGGGCGCATGCGGCCCTTCGGGCGTTCCTTGGCGGCCCCCCTTGGTTTTCCACTTGCGGCCCCGGGAAATCTAACTGTTAATGCATAGGGCATAGGAACTCACCTGTTCTTGCCCAGGATCTTCTTTAGAAGGGAGGAGCAGGAGAGGGACTCGCTCTGGCTGAGCAAATAAAAGCCAATCAGCAACCCAGACAGCGCGAGTAAATCCCTCACCTCACCAAGAATATCCCATTCTAAAAAAATGTGTGCCTATGGTCCCACAATTCCAACAACAAACGGGGGTTTATTGTATGTGGCACATAACCTCAGAATAGGGGCACACAACCTTTGATAAAGACACATGTGCAAATGTGCATTACCGCACTACAGTGTTCCCTAATGCTAGAAGTATCATTTAAAACAAGTTTTGTTATTTTAAAAAATAATGTCTTCTAGATATGCTGGTTGCCATTTTTTTTTAATTACAAAATGCTTATACAAGTCAGTATAGATTGAAAATGTTATGTGCGGCCCTTTAGTGATGCCGAGGGGCGCACTTGAGGCCCTCCATATCAACTCAGTTGCCCACCAATGAACTAATGTCCAATGAACACAGCTTAAAAACAACCCCCCACCACATGGTGTTTGGCTCCATCTTGGATAGCCGTGTAGTCACGTCAGACTGAAGACAGGCAGGCGTGGATGATTGCAACAGCGGCATATGGAGGCAGTTAGGGAGTAAGGGAAGCTGGGAGCTTCAGAAAGTCAGAATAAGCAGAGTACACTGTATAAAGCCATGCTGTAGCATTGCCCATAACCTAAAAATAAAATGACTTGAGCCAACATCCTGTACTTCTTCTGAACGTTAGAAGGCATGACACGTTCACTTTAAAATGTGAATTACAGAATGTAACATCCTTTTCTCCGCAGCCGGCCTGGTTGTGAAAACAATATTTGCCTCTCAGGAAGCGGTCGCTGGAATGCAAATAGCAATATCTACATGTGTCATTGGGGGTATCATTGTTACAAGTCAGTAGTAAAAAAATCCGGGCTAATTAGCAAATGCTAGCGCCTCATGTCAACTGCTTCCATGCACGGAAGTTGGCTTTAGTACATCAGCCTATTCATTATTGCGAGAAGAGTAATTGTCTTCCGAGATCCAAACATTTGTTGGAATTTGTCAGTTTTTACACCCGTCCGCTAATTAGAAGTTTAACTTATTTGGCTTGTGTTTGTGTGTCAAGACAAGCCATTCTCAGCCAATTATCCATGGCCGTTAAATCGAAATAAAGAAAGTCTGTCTGACACTTCATACCCCGAGTGGCTCTCATGCTTGTTCTCATTGACAAAAAAAAAAGGACAAGCTAGTTTTGTCTTTAGAAGTATTCGACAAAGTTTGAAATTCTAAGATTGTCATTTGAAACTGAATATTTAGAAGAATGTGGGATTCATTTTTTGCACCGCTCTGAAAACTTTTCTGCATTTGATTAATGTATTTACTTCATCTGTGGATACTACTTCTGTTTTCCTGAAAATAAAGCATCCCCTGAAAAAAGGGAACCTTACATTTTTGCCTCACGCTGAAATATAAGGCATCCCCCCAAAAATAAGGCACTCCCGAAGAAATGGTACTGTAAGGGCCCCCATACACCTTTAGATTTCTCTGTCAGATTTCCTTTAGATCTCCTTTTGTTTTACCAAAAACATGTAATGTGAGGGACTTTCTAAACCATCAAGTCTCCCTGTGTATAATCACAAAGGACCCAGCACTTCATAGTTGTTGGTAGATCTAAAAGATATCTCACAGAGCGATCTAAAGGTGTATGGCCAGCCTAACTTTGGACAGGGGGGATCAGAGGGGGCAATCACTATGACACAGAAGGATCAGAAGGGGTTACTAAAATGGTAATCTCCCCTCTGAGTCTCCTGTGCCATTTTGATTCCCCCCTCTGATCCCCCCTGTGCCATTTTAAGTGACCCCCCCCCCACCCTGATACCCCAGTTCTTCTTCATGGAAAAATAAGACATCCCCCGAAAATAAGACGTAGGGCATCTTTGGGAGCAAAAATTTATATAAGACACTGTCTTATTTTCAGTAATCATGGTAATATTGGTCTTACCAGCACTTGTAAGCCAGTCAAGGAAAGGTATGGGCCACACTACTGAGATCAGCGAAGGGAGAGGGGGGGTGTTTAAACCCCATAACAAGGGACATCTACTACCATTACTATATTACTGTACAAGTATACAGAAAGTTTGGAGTCCAAGTGATCCCCTTTATTGGCTTACTGAAGTAATTAAACTAGCAAGATTTCAGGAAGTCTCAGATCTCTTCTTCAGGCTTGAAACATTCCATAATCTCGCTATTCTAACCTCTGTATCGGTTAGCCTCTACTGCAACTCTTTCAACGGTGCGGTACGAGCGATCGCAGCAGAATACACTGTGTACTTCTTGAATTTCCTGCCCTCCCCCCGCCCTTGTCCACGTCGCCGGCATCATCAATGATATGGGAAACCAACACCCCTCATTATAATGGAGGTTTATGGTGCACCCCCCAAGCCCCCTCGATCTCCCCCAGAAGGGGTGGTCGCTGACCAGAGAATCGCCGCAGCTTTCCAGGGGGTATGGTCGGATTTTACGAACCCTGGTTCATTCGGACAAACTGGGTTTGTTTCAATCGCTAGGGGGGTTAATGCCAAAAAAGAGGGTCACTTGGACTCCAAACCCATGTATTCATCAATGGGTAACACGGTACAACACTATCAATACAAATATGAAATTATTTTGGAATACTTTTCATTGTTCGATCTCTCTGCTACTAATTCCTTGTGCCTTTACACACAAATGATGCTTACTGATCTTTACAAAGATGAAGCATCTAATGCAGAACATATCTGCACTTTAACTATAAACATACCCAAGTACTAGCATGGAAATCCTCAGCCTGTCAGTGACCCCAGGGATCAGAGGCAGTCTCAGGGGAGCTTCTGTAGCAGGCAGCATGTCTCCCGCTCTGGTGGAAGGGTTCTGTTCCCAAACTACTCTTGTCCAAAAGGTATCCCCATAGTCCCTGTGGGTGTACAGTAGAGTTCAAAGTCCCTGCTGACTTGCAGATGAAGGGAAAATGTTCAGTCCTTGATTTCCTGCTGCCAATGAGCTGCAGGAGATTCACTCACTCACAGTCAATTGTTTGATTTTAATGCATACCTTGGAAAGTAAATATCACTACATGGTAATGGAACTAGGCCCAATGTAGAGAGAGAACAGCAAATTATACAGGTTTTTTAACAAACAAAGTAAAGCAAAATTGCGTAACAGGCTCAGCATAGTGGCATAACACTTAGGAAAAATGACAAAAAGAAAAGGAGCTTGCGATCGCCCTGCAAGCCACATAAATTGCCTGCATATTAAAATAACTGAATCTTAAACAAACTAGGATATAGAGATATAATGTAAGGGGGCTGGGAATGCTAGGAGGGTGAGAGAGCCAGCTGAGGGGGGGGGGGGGTTGGAAAGAGAGAACCCGGTCTATTCAGGGGGACCAAACTTTCTTTAATATGTTCAAATTCCCCGCCTCCCGGGACCACCATGCTTTAGCCAGGGTCTGCATGGAGGTAACAAAGATAAATGTGAGGAAGCGAAATTGGCGGAATTTTTCACCAACCCTTTAGCACCAGGTGGCACAATGAGAATGGGCAATCTTCCTATTGAATGAGGATCTGTCATGCACACCATTGCCCCCTGTACGCTCTGTATAGCAGTGTGCTTGGGTGTGATCCTGTGTTTGGTTTACCTGTCTTTCAAATTTCTTAGTTGCCAACAGTGAACCGGATAGTTTTCTGATATTGCTTGAACTTTTGGATTGTCCCTGACCAAGTCTCCTACCTTTTCCATCTCTACCGTAATTATTTGGACTGATCCATTATTATTATTTGTGTATGACCCTTGTATTGTTTTCTGAATCACCCAACAAAGACCCCCACAACCCCAGAGCTCCGTTAATATTCTTGTTGCGCGTACCTGTCAGTATTGCATGTGATTCAGTGGAGACCATTGGTTGATGTCCCCTATATCCTGGTAGGACTGACACACCTTCCCAGAGCAGTTCCCCCTGGATGGGAAATGCTCCATCTGATCTGTTTGCTATATGATTCGTCATGGGCACTGTGTGTTGACCCATGCACAAAGCCCCTCACAGAATAGGCCTCCATCTAACCTTATCCATTTGTGGTCTGTCAACAGCTATCTGACTCACCGACAAACATACATTAAGTATTGCACCGATTCCTAATGAAGCCCCTATCAAGGGCGAAACACGTTGGATCACACATCATGTGTGCAGTACAGCATTTTCATGGTTACAATATTATCTGTAACAATTCAAGGTATTAAGGTACAACACAGTTGAAATAGTATACTGGTTGTTGTTTAGTTATAATATGTTTTAAATATGTTTAATAAATACCAGTTTTAGGTTTTGCGTGCTCTGCAGTCTCTTATGGGGGAAAAGTCTGTACTGGTTTCCTCCAAATGTGGTTATGTTTTAGTACGGTACTAGTGTTGTTTAAAAATATTCTAATCATTATTTTTAACGATTTTATTGTGAATATCAGATCTCCAATACAGTGCTATAACTTCATAATCGCGAGTATTTAAGTTTTTTTACATCAGTGCCCAGAACGTGCATTGTGTTCGCAATATGCGCATGTACACGTGCCGATTTGCACAATGAAGGGAATGATGACTGGAGATCACGAATTCTCAAATTAACAAATTTATTGCAAATATTATGGGAAAAAGTTGTGATATTTTGCGAATACGAATATTGCCTATGCTTCTCATCACTATTCTGTACCTAATAAAGCCTGTAAACAGGATATGTGGTGTTGGTAGTAATTGTGTGCCTAGGCCAGTGATGGTGAACCTATGGCACACGTGCCTGAGGTGGCACCTTGACCCATATCTGTGGGCATGCAAGCTGTCAGCCAGCACAGAGGAGAGAACTGCAGCCTCAATGCTGTCGGTTCTCTTCCCCCCTCTCTTCTGATTGCACACAGTGCCCAATACCCTCCCCAATTCTATCTTATAAGAATGTAGATGTGTGTTTACATGTTTCATGTGTGTATATGTTTTGTGTGTGTGTACTTCAGGTTATATTGCCATGCAGGCACTTCAAGATAAATAAGTGGGTTGGGGTTTCAGTTTGGGCACTCGGTCTCTTAAGCTGGGAACACAAGGCTCGATATAGGAGCAGTTTGAGGTTCCCTACAGACCTTATCGCAATGCTGCCTCATATTGAAGGAGCTCTGCTGTGTCTCCAGCTCCGACGATGCTTTGCATGGAGACCCGCGGTCCCCATGTAAAACAATGGACATCAACCGTGGTTTACAAACATGTCCAATATACCTGTTTTCAAGCGGGATTGATAGGTCCAACTCGAAAACAGGGAAGACCGCATTAGATGTGGGCCAGATAGATGGCCCTGAGCACGCACCACGCTCGAAGCGGCCATCGATCTGGCCCATATCTATGCGTGTGTTCACCATCACTGGTCTAGGCGCATTACAGGTTTTGCGTTACTACAGTCAATTTCCATTTTCTTTCAAAACAATAAGACAGCAACAAGGATCTGTTTCACCCTTAAAAAAACGTGTCATCATTCCACAAGTCTTGGCCTCACGAAGGCTCCTTTACTGCTTGTCAACACCCAACAAGGAGCAAACTCACAGAAATGTTCTGAGAAGAGAGGTGTCCTTGTCCTCGGCAGAAATTAGGGTCAATTGTTAGTCCTGTTTGTTTATGATGAAGTGGTCTTGGAAGGTATTAGGAAAAATGATACAGATCATACTGTGGAGCAAGGCTAATTACTCTGAGTGCTTTGAGTTATAACACATACTTACATTAGCACTTACACAGACAATATAATAAATTCACTCCGTCTGTTTGTCTAGCACCCTGCCGAGGCAGCCCCCAGTGTTAAAATTATGTTAAAAGTCATTTTTTTCTTAATGTCGCCGGGTTGACATCAATGGAAGTCTTTGTATCGCATCATGCCTATCTAGAAACATGGTCAGCTTCTTTTTAATGCATCTCGACGTTTTTCTATCAACATGGTAAGAAAAAGCACACACGCAGACGCACGTAGAAGACTGACAAGCCATTTCTGGGCAGAACAAATATTTGAAACGAAACATTAAAAAATAAAAAAAACATTCTATACACTTCTATATAAATTAACTCAAGGTTGATGTCTTGCAAAAGGTGGAAATTTTTACACTACGCATCTGAGTGGTTAAAAATAGATGTCTGTAGTTTTCTAAACTGAATTGACAACTTTAACTTTACATTAGGGATGGACTGTACTCACAGGCTGAATACAGGACGGCTAGTTTATTACATATACCAGTGATGGCCAACTAAGTTGATATGGAGGGCCACAAGTGTGGCCCTCGGCATCACTAAAGGGCCGCTCATAGCATTTTTAACCTATACTGATTATAAGCGGATTACAATGAAAGAAGAAATGACTATCATTTAAGTTTATCCCCTATCCTCCTCTTCCCACTCTAAGAAGATCCCAGATGAGGACCTGTCATCCGGAGATTGGCGAACAGGTGATTCCATATGCCCTATGCATTAACAGATTTCAGGGGCCGCAGGTGGAGGACTGAGGGGCGCCACCAAAAAATGCCCAAAGGGCCACATGAGGCCCCCGGGCCACAGGTTGGGCACCTGGGACATATAGTAAAAGCAGAGGCGCTTAGTAATATATGTAGTGTAGTGCCACTGACAATGCAGGGTAATGTTCCCTTTAATACTCTGGACCATGATCCTCCTGGGTTCCCGAGATACTTAAGAGGAGGGCCTGTCCACCTGCAGCAGCTTAGCAGAAAGGAGTCTGATGGAGTAGAGGTAACTGGGCACGTGATCCCTCCCGAGACTCTATACCTGTCTCATTCTGGTCCGGCGTGTGGGCAGCCCGGGAGCGAAATAGCACGATCATGGAAGCATGGAAGTTTTGTTGGTTAACGGTTGGCATCTGATTGTTGATTGATTGATTTCTGAACCTTACATATATACATTATAAAGGTGCACAGAGGAAACATATACCTCAACGAGCACCGGTAGATTAGATTTCTGATCATCATAGGCACTGTTAATAGAAGTTTGGTTAAAGCTAACCTGTCTTAAGGAACAATTTCAGCTTCTTCTTCTAAAGATTCCAGGTGACATGCTAGTAAACTTCCAACTGTAATCTATTAGTATGTAAGAAAAGCTCCTGTACTCTCATGTAGGATAAAAAATAATCAGAATGTTCCTTTTTTTCATTAATATTCTAACTTCCTGGGTGTGTAGCCAGAGTTAACTGGGTGTTTTTGTTTGGGCATACACATATACGACTAATGACGTCATATATGACGGTGGAGGGTTGGGGGTAGGTGGCACCATTGACCCCCATGTAATGGAGGTGGCGTCGCTTTTTTTACAGCACATCCCCAGCGTCAACAGTAATGCCGGGGATGTGTTTGGGGTACAAAGGAGGGCAGAATTTTTTTCTGAGTGTCAAAGAGTGCCACCGGCAAACTGCCCAGGAGGTAAAAGTAAATAAATGATTCATTTAATTTATAAACAAAATTCTCAAGCTCATGAGGCTGTTAACCTCATGAGTCAACTGTCCTACTGACTGGCAAAACAAGAGCTTAGACTGAGCCTGAAGGATGGTGAAACAGATGGGAGGTCCTGCTTTGTTCTTTGGAACAATAAGATTTTTGTTGAGTTTACAGCGCACTTAAACCCAAAAACCAAAAAAAAAATCAAAGCTTCACAATCCTAAATCTCTGTACTTACCTCATATGCTCTCATCTGTGGAAGTCACCATGTTTATTTCAGTCTTCTGGGGGTACAGAGAGTTTGGAGTTCAACAAACTAGCTGAGTGTTGAAGAGTACAACACTATACTAGTCTTCTGGATGCATGGCTACCAGTGGCCACCAGATGCAATATCTTTCAATGGGAAAGAGATCAGCCACATAGATCAACAATTTATAACCTCTGTCCAGTGGGATGGAATTTACAGTTGCAGGGCAGCGTAGAAAAGCAAAACAGGAAGAGTCATAACTTCACCCTGGCAACTGTTGTACCGAAAATCTTATTAGATTAGATTACTTGTTTTTTGGATTTGTGGATCAGGTCACATCAGACGGTGGCCATAGGGGAGGTGAAATACTGCAGAGACCCAAAAGGATCAGAAAACCATGTGGGACAGGAAGAAAAGTATTCCCTCCTCACCACAACCGGGGGGCCACCCTGCTCCACAAGATTGAGGAATCAAGAAATAAATGAGGATCCCAGTGGGTCCAAACTGAAGTCCTGAAGTGAAGTCTATGAAGACTTCAGGGACTTGTTCTGCCTATCACTGTAAACTGAGTCCACACTGATTCCACGTTCACCCTTCACCACCAGCTATTCTGAAGGCCCCTTTAGATGTTGTACTTGTATACATGAATTTTATATGCTGTTTTCCATAGGTGTCAGACAGGGTCCTCTCAATAAAAAATCTGCAGCCTAAGGCGAATATGAAATGTAGTGCTAAAATGTGACATTTATTGCCTTGTATATATGGCCAGTCTCTGGCTTCTTTTAGTAAACATAAAATGGCAGCAAATGTATAAATTCAGACTCCATTACAAGCAAATGTACAATAACAAAACCCAACGTCAGTAAATTTATATCAGCGGGCTTATAAAAATTCCTGCCCCTGCGTCTGCTTCCAAACATTACTTTCCTGTAAGAAAAAAAAGGGAACTTTTGAGAGACTTACATTTTGCACATCATAGTCATCAAGGTTGTCTTTTCCTCTCATTTGCCAGAACGGAATCCTAAAGTAGCCAAAACTACATGTAATAAGGGGTTAAGTCTTAAGGTGCCCTTCTATCTGCAGGACCTGCTCCCAAGTTTAAAAAATTTAACCTAAAGGTACCTATACAAAACTGTGTGTCCCTGATTCTGAGGACCCAACTGCTGTGAACGCGCAAATAGCAGTTTTTCCCCAGTGCTTTACACCTGGCGCTGGTGTTAGGGTACATTCACTGTACTCATTCCATTCTTCCTGTTTAGGCCGCACAGTTTTTCCTTTTTATTCTTGAACTATTTTTAAAGTTTATTTGTTCACCACATACCCTCAATTACCTGACCTGTATAACATGGTTTAAGCCCCCCCATGCACACTTTGGTTTGCGTGCGATCGAGCGCTGTGCATGCTCACAGTAATTGATCTGCTGCGAAATCGGCCGCAACTTTAAATTACCATAAATCCGCCCAAAATGATCGAATACATTACGGATACATGGCCATCAATTTTAGATCGATCTGCTTACTTTAGACCAGCGGCCCCATCCAAAGTGAATGCTGGTACAAAAAGGGTGCGCATCCGATTCTCTGTACGACCGGTCGATCCGCCACAAAATCAAAAGAAATTCTAAATGTGGATGGGGGGCTTTACACATCAAGGGTCCATCTATATGGATTCATGATCACTGAAATATTTGCAGTGCAGTAAGACCTCAAAATAGATTTCAAATAGCATAGAAACAACTTCAATAAGAACATAACTTTTAGTGAAGAGGATCCGGCTACCCTCAGGGTTCCCTTTCTGCTGGCAACACCATAAACATGCATGCTTAGTCAAGCCAAACCAAGCGTGTGTGTTTATGCCATGGAAGAGGGGAGGGGGCTGCTAGGAATCTCTATTTCCAGATGGTCAAAAGGAGAAAATTTATATTTGTTTCTATTTAAAAAACATAAAATACAATTGGCTACTCTGCAAATAGTCCGCATAACTACATAAATCCATATTTGCTTCCTACACTGAATGGCATAACCATGTGCTCCAATCAGAATCTTCTTGGCTATACAGCAAGCTGGTAGTAGTTCTGTGATTAATTCAGAATGGGCTTATTACTGATTATTTAGGGAAATCTGTCACATCGTCATCAACTCTAACAACAATCAATGTTTTGGTGGCAAATGGCACTAACCTGGCCATAGGTAAAACAATAGTTTACAATAGAGTATAGCCGGTGGGTGGACTCACACTGCATGCATTTGAAAATATGTTTAATCATTTATTAATAATTATAAGAGATGCATGAAATACACACAGTGTAGAGAAACAGCAAATTTGGATCTGATACAAAATATTTAAATAGAATTTTTTGTGTTGCTACACGGTTGGGAGCTTTCACTACTGAGGTCTATAAACAGGCCCACGCAAGAGCAAAAACGAGCCTGTTATACCGGTGATATATTGTGCTGCACTAGTTAGTGATTCTGTATTAATAAATGATGATCTCCATACACACAAACACACACAAGGAAAAAGGACATGGTCATGAAAACTACTTTTTCTTTACATAATTCCTGGATTAGGTAAATCAATAATGACTTTCTCATTCATAAAGCCCCCCATAGACAGGCAGACTCCTCCATACAACTTTCATGAGACTTACCAACAACTATGTAGTATAGTGACCTCCCTGATAGAATACATAGTGATTGGAAGGTGTAGAAAGGTCCTCCTATTACATGGTTTTGGTAGAAGAAAAGTTGGTTGTACAGAAGTTGCATGGAGGAGTCTGCCTGTCTATGGGGGGCTTAAAGGAAAACTGTGTGAGGGGCTCTCCAACCACAGCTACGCCATTTATGGAGAGCCAAACCCTCACCGACACTGGGGCGTCCCAGACTTCTGTCTTTACAACCAAGTCTATCTCCAGTCCCTACGCACATGCCCCATACCAAGGGAGAACCCTGTTACCATCACCACCCTACCACAGCTGGCTGATTGAAAGCTCTGCTGACACACCCCAACCTCCCCTTGAGTTTATGGGCGCCAACAGCTGCTGCCAATCAGCACTTCTTGATCACTAGAGAGTCAAATCAGAGTAGTCAGTGTCTCCTCTGAGCGGCATACCTGTCAACCCTCCTGGTTTTTTTGTCCGATTTCAAAGCATTTTTGGTTTTTCATGGATTTTTAAATCAGGGTAAAGCCCCCCAATACATGTTTTGATTTTCCTGTTTGATCTACCTAAACCAACCGATTTTAAAGTCGATTGACCAAAAATCGAAGCCTGTCCACATGGTTCGATCAACCTAGTTTGATTGAAATTGACCAAAAAATTTATAGAAGAGTTATCGGACATGTCAGAATTTTTTTATCGATCGAGTATATGTCAAATGTTATTTTGTTGTGCCTGACCAATTTTGGTTAGATTTAAATAATAAGCATACTTAAACATCCGATGGCAGATATTTTGGTGTTGTACGATCGACTTCCTTCGATTATGCTTTTGATCGATCGAACCAACATTGACCAAGTATCGGTTTCTCTATGTGGGATCTAGTTCGATCGTACTTCGATCGATCGAACCAACGCTGATCAAAAATTAAATTTGAATCTGACATCTATTGTAGGGAAATTGAAACGTGTATGGGGGCTTTAATTCAGGATGCCGGAAGTGATGCCACAGACTGCAACTTCCAGTATTTCAAAGGTGGCGCTCAGCCTCAGTACTTCCACACTCCAAATAATGTAAGTGACACTCCTCAATGTCACCTTCTGTAAGTTTTCCCCATTAGAGAAAGGAAAACTTGTCAGGTATGCTGAGAAGGTTAACTACGGCCAAGCCTCCAGGGTGCCAAAAGAGGTACAAAAAATGTAAACAGGTTACTTAATAATCTGTCTAAATTTTGATCACCCTGCACATCCACGGCATCATTAATGATGCAGAGGATGTGAGGACTTGGAATGCCTGTAATAAGATAATACAGCCATAGCCATGGGGAACACACTTATGTCCCGGAGTAACTGCTTACACCATCGTGGCTGCCTATGCCTGTACTTTCCGTCAGTGATTAGGAAGAATTGCTCCTCGGGCGGTGTTGCTGATCTATGCCTCTGGATCACAGGTAATAAGTAAGCTACCTCTAGTGTGGCCCAGGGTTTCCACCGTTTGCATTAAAATGTGTCGCACTTGGGAATACCGCTAAGCAGGTTAACCATGGTACCGCCTCAACCTGTAATATGATACATAAACAAAGAAAACACAAACAGAGCCATGTTGCTTTTTAAGCTGCCGGGCTTTAAGTGGTTACACAAGAAAAAGAGGCCAGCTTCCTACATAGTGTTATACCAAGAAATTTCCATTTGCCTTTATTTTGAGATATATGACTCTACACCTCTTTACCCATTACAGGGGAAACGATTTTTGGATTCATTAATTTATAATCTTTGCTGCGTTGCTAAATTACTTATTTTGACCGCAGATAAAATGTCAAGGCCGTTTGTGGTCATCTGCTACCTCCCACAACCTGTCAAGTGTTATTAAACTGTTAGGGCATATATATATATATTTCCTACCAGGGCTTTCTGCATTTTAGGTTACATGGGGGTGATGGAATTCCCAACAACAATGGAAGACATCCGATATCATTTATAATAAATCACCGAAGGAAACAGCCACCTCAGTGGCTTAGACAGCAGGCTTTAGCTGCGCTTCCCTTGGCTTCTGGTAAACAGCTTTGTCCTCGGACAGAAGAAGATAGTTCGGAGTCTCCGAAGAAGTATTTGTTTTGCAAAGTTGTGCTTAGTGATGTCAGTGTAGCAGAGCAAAGCGTGCCCGGGGTAGAAAGTCTCAAAAAATTGCTCTAATCGACCAAGGGTTCCCAATGTAAATCATATACATTGTTTAAGGGTCCTATTGCACTAGCCACACTGCGGCCGCAGTTTTTACCAGAAACGTCTGCATATGTGTTACCTGCAAAAGCGTCTATTGCCAGAAAAGAAACAATGTGCTAACTCATTTCGCTAAGTCTCCCATACAAAATTCATGTTTACAAAATATCGCAATTTTTTCAATTAATATTCCCAATTAATTCATAAATTCGAGAATTTGTGATCTCCAGTCACTATTATCTTCATTGTGCACATAGACGTTTGAGACGAAGTTTGTTCGCTGTTTGGGTTCGTCCCAAACGCTGGAGGAGCGGGGATCAGGTGAACCCGATATACCCCCGGAAAGCTGCCATGATTCTCTATATCGCTGCAGCATTTACGGGTTTCCGCACCCAAGCTGAGGTCAGGGCAGGCAGAGTTCAAGCAATGTCAGAAATCAGACCTGGTCACAGTTGGTAACAAAGACACTTGGAGGTCAGGTAAACCAAACAGTGCACACCCAACACACTGCTATACAGAGGCTATAAAGGTGTGCATGACAGATCCTCATTAAATGGGTGGATTGACCGATCACATTGTGCCATCTGGCAATTCAGGATTGGTAAACAATTGACTGGTGCATCTCCTGCCCCAAAGTGAGGCAGCAGGGCCCCTATACACTATCATATGAACAGTAGTTTGGCTGAAAAAGATCCCTCCAGAGCAGGGAGATATCACTGTACTGTGCAGTTTACATCAACATGGATGATGGGGATGCCATATGAGTGCAGAGACATGCCATGATGTCATCACACTGCTGCAGAGAACATCAGACGGCTCAAACATTGAGCCGTCTTCACCCTGCTTTACAGAATATACAGAAATCTGCTTGCCGTCTAGGCTTAGGTTGTCAATGGGTCTTCCAACAAGACACTGACCCAAATCTAATTTACACTATTACATACCACTTTTGACCCAAAGCATCGACATAAGTCCAAAACCAAGATCCTGGAGTGACCCACACCGAGCCCAGACCTCAATCCTTTTAAGAATCTGTGGTGAGCGATCAAAGTGCCACGAAGTCCTAAGTCCACACAGCCTGGGTGGGACATTTAAACAGGTTGCATTGATAATGTAATACATACTTTAAAAAGATAGTAAACCCAAACATTCTATTGCACACATGGGCAAACTATGGAGACCACAGCAATCATCTTTAATCTACACTTGTTGCAGGGAACAGGTAGAGGGAAGCCAGAGCATCTTGACACCAATGTGACAAAGGGGCTGATAAACCTTCTGGGCAATATGCACATGGCACGCTTTTTAAAAAAGTGCACCATGGGCAATCGCGGCAGAGCACATTATATGTCGCTGTGATTTTCTTCCCTGAGTACAAGGTCCTGAACACCATTTACATGGAGCCACCTACCCCACATCCCTCGTGCATCATATCTGACGTTATCGGGCGGGTATGGAAGCATCGGTCACAGAATTGCAGAGGGAATTCAGCAGACAGGTAAGTTTGCCTATAGTTAACCCTGGCAGAACGCCTAGGATTTTAAAAGAATAAACGGGCCCAAAATGGCCCGCGGGCTGTAGGAGAATTTAACACAAACATTCATGCACACATGGGCAAACCATGGAGACCATAACAATCATCTTTAATGATCTCCACTAATTGCAGGGAACAGGTAGAGGGGAGCCAGAGCATCTTGACACCAAGGTGACAAAGGAGCTGATAAACCTTCTGGGCAATACGCATGTGGCACACTTTTTTAAAAAGCGCACCATGGGCAATTGGGGCAGAGCACATTTTATGTCGCTGTGATTTCCTCCCCTGAACACTACTTTGGCATCACCGATGATGCTGGGGGTGTGCTCGGAAAAAGCCCCTCCGTTAACATGTAGGTCAATGGCGCCACCATTCACACCTGACGTCATAGGGGTGGGTGCGGAAACATGCTATGCTGATGAACAGAATTGCAGAGGGAATTCGGTGGACAGGTGAGTTTGCCTGTAGTTAAAGCGGACCTACCACCAGGAATCTATGTTTTCATGAATGGCACTAGAAGT
>CM070042.1:51340613-51356639 GCA_036250615.1 Ptychadena robeensis
AGGTTGGTTCTTCCTCGGATCCGATTCTGTGCCCCCGATCCATCGGATGCGGTCGGACGCTCATTAAACGCACTAGTAGAGACATGGCCTTATGGTCTGAAAAATACGGTTAATTTGTCAGTAGTGATGAGCGGCATAGGCAATATTAGAATTCCCGATATTTCGCAAATAATTCTGCTAATATTCGATTCGGAAATATTCACAATTGCGAGCGCATTGCGAAAATATATTTGCAATATAATCGCCTTGCCATTACCTTCAAAATGAATGGTATTTATTTTCGCATTACGAATATATATATATGCAATACATGGCCATAAGCATCCCAATTGCAAATATCCACCGCCATATTCACGAAATTTGCGAATTCTCGAATAGCCGATATTCACCGAATATATTTGCAATTCGAATATTCGAGCTCAACACTATTTGTCCGCAGATTTTGAGCGCTGAAAAGTTCGGCTTATACTCGAGAATATGCGGTCATCATCTTGGAGCAGTGCAACTGCCCCGATTGCGCCCATAGAGAATGAATGGACGCAGTTCAAAATTGCGTCCACACATGATTTTTGACGGCGTCTATTCATGTCTATGGGTGCGATCATTTGCCGTGTTTTTGACTGCCCGTCCAAGTTTTGGCCACCTGCCCAAGTGGGGACAAAGCTGTTTAAGTTAATGTAAGTGGTCTGCCGCGGTTGCAGCTAAAAAAAAAGTGCCACGGCTGACCATGGGTACAAGCCCTAAGGGTAGGAAAACAGAGGTAGGCAGAGGTAGCGGGAAGAGCTCTTCCCTTTGCTTTTGGTGTAGCTGGGGTGCTGGGAAATTGCTGCTGGTATATATATGTGCGCAATACATGGCCATAAGCATCCCAATTGCGAATATCCGCCACCATATTCGCGAATTCTTGAATAGCCGATATTCACCGAATATATTTGCAATTCGAATATTCGAGCTCAACACTATTTGTCAGCAGATTTTGAGCGCTGAAAAGTTCGGCTTATACTCGAGAATATGCGGTAAGCCCTTTGCTCACTGGAAAGCACAAACCATGTTTTTGCCATCTCAGCGTTACCATTGGAAAAAAATTGTCCCAACAGTGTCACATGATCAAAGATTTGGCGGCTGCCTAAAAGCTGAAGTGCTTTGGACTCGGGGTATAGAAATAACGGCAATGGTACCTTGCCTTGTAGAGTTCAGCTGCCTCCATGTGATTGATGGGTATATTGTATAATAATTACAGCGTTATGACTACAAACTGTCCATCACAATGCCCAATGCTGCAATTTGTAACTCCCCAGCTCCCGAGAAATCCGTGGCACAAGCGTACCCAATGAGGGTTCATTATCTCTGACAGGTTTAGAATTTGCTTCTATTTTTTTTTTTTTGTCACATATGCTTAGATCATTAGCGCTCGCAATTGTTATTAAATTCACAGCAGTCTATTTTTCCTGGGTTTTGTCAGCGGTGTTGTTGCTGGCTCTCCCAGATGAATACATCTGAAAAATGAATTAAACAGTGGACCATATCCTCTCTGCTACAACGCAGGCCGGACTAGTGAGAGTACATCAATCGACACTCTGTTAAGGGATCTGTATCAAGCCCCAGCAAAAAAAAAAAAGGTTTATTGCTAATTGCTATTTCTCTGGACCAAGCTCATTAAACCCTCTGTAACTTGATGTCAAGGTTCCCTTGGAGTGGGAAGACGAGGCCTCTGAAGGAGGTTTACATAGTCATTTGAGGGAATATGGAGAATCCATTATCCCAACAAGACTGAAACCTTGTTTTTATCTCGCAGGGCAAGGTTACGTTTTGTTTCCTCACTTTTCTTTATTCTGGTATTGTGGCGTATGTTTTCACCTTCACCATGCTAGGTTTGCAGTTTGCTTTATCTTTGTCACTTCTAAGATCATTAGAAACTGTCCCAGATTGGGATCAACATCTTTGTGACACTGTGAAGAGGAACACAATCGGCATTATTCGCGCCATAAGACGTACATTATTCTGAGCTTGGCCGGTGTTCTGAGACATTTTCCTTCTGCGAGAGACTTTCCTATTCTTACAACAGCGCATGCGCAGATATCCCTAAGTTTCTGGGATTACAGGTTTAATCTTATGGGTTTCGAGTGTTTAAAGTTAGGGGTTTGGGGGATTAAGGTAAGGGGGTAGGAGGGTTAAAGTTAGGGTTGCGAAGATGAGTTTAGTTTTAACCCTCCAACCCCTAAAGCTCACCCCACAGTACCACTCCCCCTAGCCCATAGTGAAACCCTGTAAACTGGGAAAGTAGGGCTATCTGCGCACATGTACGGACTTGTTCCCACTTGCGCAGTCAGCTGCGGCAGATGATCATGTGCTGTCGTAGATGCATTTTTTTCCATTGTGGAACAGTGCCACCGCCCGATCACGTACATAGAGAATAATTAGAAGTGGTTACAAAATTGCGTCCACACATGATTTTTGACTGTGTCCATTCAGGTCTATGCGTGCAATCAGGGGGCGATTGATCGCCGTGTTTTTGACTGCCCATCCAAGTTTTGGCCACCTGCCCAAGTGGGGACAAGGCTGTTTAAGTTAATGTAAGCGGTCTGCCACGGTCGCAACTAAAAACCGTGTGTACAACCCTAACGGTAGGAAAATCTCACAGGTAGGAAAATCTCTGAACACTGGCTGGGTCATCCTCACATACACCAGTAACAGAGGCAGTAGCAGTCGGTTGTGGCTGCCATTCACACACCAGAGGTAGAGGGAAGAGCTCTTTCCTTTGCTGTTGGTGTAGCTGGGATGCTGGGAAATTGCTACTGGTTGAGTGGGAAGCCTCTGACAGCTACCAACCCACCTCCTTTAACCCCCGCTCTTTCTGGCTGTGGTCAGATCTCCTTGCTCCGATTGGCAGATATTCCAACAGATATTTGTCAGATAACCCGATCCAATGTATAGGATGCATCTTATACATCGGATCATCTTATAGTCCGTAAAATGTGGTGGTTTGTTTTCAAGGCCAGAGCTTCTTTGTTTAGGAAAAGCCCAAGTAGCTCCGGCATACTTACCTGTCTGGAGGGAGCCCACGGCTTCCCTCTGTGTCGGGGTCCCCATCTTAGCTGCTGCATTTCCCACTCCACGATGTCACTTTGGCCATGATCAAGTAAGTGTAATGTCCCCTCCCTCCTATTTTCCCACCACCATTGTGAAAATTATGTGCGGGTGGGAAGTTAGGAAGGAGAGTAATGCCCAATCCCTCCTATGTTAAAAGCTGGTTATGTGATGATGATGATGATGATATAAGTGGGTAAATTTTCAATAAGTTTTTTACATAGTAGAGTTACTCTAAAACAAAGATTTGCAAAGTGTTATTGATAGCATGATTTAAGAGCTCTCCAGGAACCCCTCAAATCCAGGACATTCAATTTAACAACATTTGACCAGAGCTTGGAATGACCAGATCAGTTCTATCTCCTCATTTCCCCTTGTTTCCAAGTCAGTACATTGTTTATTGTATTTTTTTGCTGTATAAGACACACTGGGGGGGGGGTTGTGCATCTTATAGAGCAAATGCAAGGACAGCAGACTGTCAGAGCGAGATCAGAGGAATCAGAGTGAGACACACTGAAAGCTAGCTTTGAGCAGACGCCACATGCATCTCTGCTATGATCACTCTCTGTTCTTCATCCTCTTAATTGCAGTCTATCAACACTTAAAAGGGAAGAGGTGAGCAAGGAGTGATCAGAGCAGAGAGGAGAAACACTGACGCAGCCCCTGTATACAAGCTGTAATCTTCCAATGAGCCATATCGTGCTACAAATATGGTACAATGAGTGGCCAAATCAAGGGACCAGGTTGGAGTATTCACTGCCTTAGCAGCATCCTTGGACATGACAGAGGGTGCTTTAGAACCTTAAGGCCCCCATACACGTCTAGATTTTTTATCCAATCAACTTCATTCAGTAAATGTTTTGGTTGATTGATTGAAAATTGAAAATCAATCAACCCACATGGTTAGATTAACCTAAAACAATTAAAATTGGGAAAAAAATTATTGAAAATTGATTGGGCGTGCTGCTAAATTTTAATTGGTTGTATTGAAATTTATTTCGATCCCAAAAAAAGTTGATCAAATATCTGTTACTATAGTTGGCAAACATACAATAGATCACCGATTTCCCTGACCCCCAAAAATTTATCTTTTTAAGTTGATTGAACAGAAAATCTAGACGTGTATGGGGGGCTTTAGTTGGTGATATTACATCTTTAGATTTGCTACAGTTACACTTTAACTCTCTTAGATTTATTCAGTGAAAACCCACAATTATGGGTAATGGTTACAATTTGGGTAAAAGTATATATATTTAATATATTTGTACAATATGTTTTCTTCTCCTTTTGTCCAAACTTAAGGCTATCATTATCACAGTTAAAGTTCCAGCATTGCTTCTGTCCAAGAGCAACACTCGTAACTGCGCACAGTGTGAAATCACTTTCCAGAATATGAATCACAAAAACAATTTGTCTAAAAAAGTAAATTTATGACATTTGTTGTAAAAAGTCGGTCCATGGTTTATACCACGGAGTTTAATACATGTCTAGGAGACATCTCTGCCAACTGTCAGAACGCGGACTGCCAGCGGACTAAAATCAGGTATAAAAAATATTTATATTTTTGGACAGAAGGAAAAAGTGTGGGATTACTTGCCTATGGCGAGCACACTGGGCGCACAGTTTGGGCTGCCGTTGCTCTGCTGAAATTTAAAAAAATAAAGTAAAGGAACTGGATGGGTATCACTACTGATCAATATTTTTCTTGCCCTATATTCACAAGATATTGGTCTTAAATTGTATATCTTCACAATGAAAAGAAACAACATGTCTCTTAACTACATTTACATGTAACATGTATCTATAAAACCTCTGCATGTATAAAATACCGCTTGGCAAGCCAGAACCTAATATGGCAACGGCTTCCTACTTGAGATGTTGGCAAACCTGCCCAGTTCTTTTTTGAGGAACTACACATCTTCTCCCCATTTCCTTCTCACTGTAACATAAGGAGCAGATGTTCTGTTGGCCAATAGTGATGGCCGAACAAGTGCCGTGTCCGTCCGCGAACGGGCGGAGCGGACTTTTAAAAAAGTCCGCCGTCCGCCCGTTCGCGGACATATTCAAATTCCCCAAATCTTTCACTGAATACCGGGTAGAGAACCCGGTCTATCAGTGAAAATCCGGCTCGTACACCCGGATGTGACGTCAGTGACGTCACATCCGGCACCTGGAACGCATAGTTCCTGGTTGTGCTACCCGGATGTGACGTCACTGACGTCACATCCGGGTTTACGAGCCGGATTTTCACTGATAGACCGGGTTCTCTACCCGGTCTTCAGTGAAAGATTCTTCCTGCGGCGGGATCTCGCTGCTAATGATCCCACCGCAGGAAGAATAGAGAGCTCCTTCTTGTCGGCGGACACGGCGGGTCGAACACCCGTACTGTCCACCGGCGAGAAGGAGGTCGAACATGCTTGTTCGCGGCCGAACTGTCCGCCTTGCGGGCAGTTCGGCCATCACTATTGGCCAAGTAAGGCTCTATTTACCGTATTTTTTCAGACTATAAGATGCACTTTTCACCGCCCAAATGGCTGCGGGTGGTCAGGCCTTGGCTCCCCGCCAGCATCCTCGCTCTCATAGCAAGATTAGCCAGGGAGGTGGAGGAGCTGTCAGATGGGAGATCTGCAGACATCCAAATCTCCCATCTGAACGGTAATGTTTATATCATTAGAGCCCTACTGATATAAGCAATGCAGAGCTGTGTGTGGGAAATCTGCACTCATCCTGGCAGCTTCCTCACATACAGCCTAGAGGGGAGACATATGCAGCAGCCACCTCCCTACTCTTCCCCGTGTGTGAAGAAGATGAGCTGTACCATGAAGTGTGCTCTCTAGTGACCATTTTCAGTTGTGGCTGAAAAATGGTAACTGAAAAATTGGTACTGCAGGGAATTTTTTCCCAATTGATTTGAACACTTCAAATATTTTGTTTTTCTGGTTTTCCTGCTGTAAAAACTAGGTGTGTCCTATGGTCAGGTGCATCTTATAGTCCAAAAAATATGGTACATGGTGGACTGGGTGTTACTGTCTGCGTGTTTGCTGGGCAGCTGTGCTTATCAGGTGTTCACTGGGCCCTCAGAAGGTCAGAGATAACAGCGTAGAGGCAAAGTGCACAGGAAATTATCATACCTGCCAAGTTTCCAAAGTGATGTCATGGGTACCTTAAATGCCGCCACTTCAGCATTAAAAATGCCGGTGTTCTGATGATCTGTCCTACCCCGTTGAGATGTGATGCCCTGCATATAATGCGGGTACCATATTATCACAAGATCGTAAATTTAAGCCCCCAAGCAACTACCTTAACCCCCAGACCCCTCACCTTAACCACAAACCCCTCACCACCAGAAGTCTTACCTGCACATCTTAACCCACAGAATCCTTCATTCTAACCCCTTACTAGAAGCTTATCAAATTTCCGACTTTGATTTTGAACTTAATTTATGCTAAAACTGCATGTGCTAGAGCAAACACTTGACACCAAGGTGACAAAGGGCTGGATTAAAAGACTAAACAGGCAAACCCCCTAATAGAAAAATTACTGAGGAGATCACTCTGCCCCTGTGATGCCGCTACCAGGGTAGCTTATCTTGATGGGTAGGTCATCTCAGTGGAACACCAGAAGTAAAACTACTACAACCTACAAGCAGGGAGGGGTAACTAACCCCTTCTTACTTTTCACCCTGCATATCCTCTGAACAAGCAGGAAGGGTAACACCTCCTAGCCCTGCCCCTTCACTTCCTCATCTTTCTCACCATCCTATTGGATTAGTACTCCTGGGACTTCTGTCAGTAGGCCCAGAGAACAGAGTTCACAGGAGATTTACAGGAAAAAAGTACTTCCTGTAAATTTCCTATACTTACAAAGAAATACTCATTCATTGCAATGAGCAGATATAATTCCTAGAGACCGCCTATTGTCACCATGAGGATGCGCCCACATCACATGATCATGTCACTGCATCCTCCCCAAGGCAATGTTTGGACACCTCTAGACATTATGTGCTCTAATTGCAGAGAACAAGTGGAGGGGAGCATCTCGGATCCTGCCCCCGGGCCTTAGTTTGCCCACCCTTGGTCTAGACCCCAGGTGCCCAACCTGCGGCCCTTTGGGTGTTCTTTGGCGGCCCCCTCAGTCCTCCACTTGCGGCCCCTGAAACCTAATTGTTCATGCATAGGGCATAGGAACTCACCTGCTGAATCGAAGGTTATGTGCCCCATCGATATTATCAATGGCTTTGATGATATCTATGAGGCACATAACCTCTGATGATATACATGACACAAAATGTGCATTACCACACTACAGTGTTCCCTAATGCTTAAAGTATAATATTAAACATATTTTGTTATTTAAAAAATGTTAAATAATGTCTTCTAGCTATACCTGCTGTCATTTTTTTCCATTAAAAAATGCTTATACAAGTCAGTATGGATTGAAAATGTTAGCAAGGGCCGCACTTGTGGCCTTCTATATTAACTCAGTTGCCCACCACTGGTCTAGACAAACAGGACACCTTAGAAAATGTAAAATTTTCAGTTAAATGTCTGAAAATAGTCCTTATTTATTGTTAGTGGAGTCAGCTATGACATTTCTAGAAACACTAATCCAGGAAATTAAACTTCCATTGTATAAACAATCTTTTTCCATATCCAGTTTGCCATTTTAGGAGGTTTGGGCAAACTATGTTCTTTTCCCAGCACAACTGGTAAAGCAAATGCAGATTGCTAGTTAAAATTGTATTTTTGTAACAGAACAAAGCAAAGAGCTCACGCAAAGCATATCCAACGTTGAATAGAGGAACTTTTCCTAAAATTTTACACCTTTATTTGCCGTTTTCACAAAATAATGACTGTTCTCTGTTGACTAAACTCAGAAGACACTGATGCTGATCCATCATATTGGAATCACACAGCTAAGTTCGGGTAGGTTTGCACATAGGTATGGAGATCCCAACCAACTGTGAACCGCAGATGCTGGAGTGTAGTGCACATTGAGTCAAGACATCAGAGGGAATAAAGGTGCCCATACACGCATAGATATGCGTTAGATCAATGGCCATTTTGAGCGATGTGCATGTTGACAGCCATCTATCTAGAGCATATCTAATGCGGCCACCCCTGTCTTCGAGCAGGATCAATCAGTCCCTGCCCGAAGACAGGATTATCAGACATGACCCTAAATCACGGTCCTTGTCCATTGCTTTGGATGGGGACCTGGTCCCCATGCAAAGCATCGCCCCAAGCTCCTTTAAGATTGCGTTATCGTGCTCAGCCAAAGGCTGATCCATCTCTAGGGCAGTGGTGCCCAACTACGTTGATACGGGGGGGGGGGGGCACAAGTGCGACCCTCAGCATCACTAAAGGGCTGCACATAACATTTTATATCTATACTGACTTGTATAAGCATTTTATAGTTAAAAAATGACAGCAGGCTAAGCTAGAAGACATTATTTATATTTTAAGTTATACTTCAAGCTTAAGGGAACACTGTAGTACGGTAATGCACATTGTGTAATATACATCATCAAAGGTTAGGTGCCTCATAGATATCATCAAAGCCTTTTCTAAGGTTATGTTCCGCAATATATAATCACCCCCTGTTCATTGGTGGAATAGTGGGAGCATAGGAACTCATCTGTCTGCTGATCCCTCGCCAACACTAGAGGAGGAGAGGTGAGGGACTTGTTCAGGTATCATCTGGAACACATACTCCTATCATGTAAGTTTATCGCCTCTCCTCCTTCCTACTCTAAGACGATCCCAGACAAGGAACTGTGAGTTCCTATGCATTATTAATAAGCTTTTGGGGGCCGCAAGTAGAGGACTGAGGGGGGCCGCCAAAGAACGCCCAGAGGGTTGGGCACCTGGGCTCTAGGGCATCAACCCATGTTTGGCAGCCTTTGGGGGTAGTTCTAATCTCTCTGGAGCCTTCCATGATATATTTACTTGGTCCCTCCCTTGATGAGTCAGCTTAGAGTGGACCTGCCTGATAAGACAGGAGGAGCTGGGCTAAAGACCTGCCCCCAGGATTTGGGCTCTCAACTGTTTGAACTGCATTAAAAACTACTTTCAGACACTTTTTCAATTTAAAACCATTATATGGCGCCCTCCAATGTCCATTCAAGATATTACACAGAATTAACCCCCAGAAGCCTGGTAGGTAAATATAGAATCTTCCATATTATTCCAGGGAACAGCAGGTAAGTATATATTTTTTAAGATTGTGGATCACTACACTACTATCGTGCTGAGGAAAGTTATAGTTTAATTTTACATATTTTTTTACATCCACTTAAATACGGTACATATAATGGTATTTCATTTCCATACAGTCACAAGTTGTTGTAGCACTGTAACTGGTGTTTTTTTTAATTCGATGGTCATTTCAATATTTAAACAAAAACGATAGGAAACAAAATCAGTGCCACAAATTCTGCTCAGTGCAAATTATAGTGACATCTGAGCCGCAGATCGGAAACTAGGAGGGAAAAAAAGGATTTAACAGGAATTTATAATGAAGTAAAGTGTGTCTAGCAGCACTACTACTAGACATAATATATATATAGCTCCGCCGCATAATGTGCATAATAACAGCTGGTGCCATATAATACTACATGCGACTTTGAAGTAGTAACCCTTTTTTAGCCCCAGGGGCGGTGAGAAAGCTAAAAGTTTATCAATAGGCCGTTGACGCCGGTGAATGCGCGAGGGTTAAACTGCAGGGGAAAAGCGCGGCGGTAAAAGACATCTCTATCCAGTGCTCTCTCCAGGCCTTCCACTCCTCACAAAGGACTCGTCTACTGGCACCACACTAAACCACCACATTTACAAACTGGAATATAAATAGCCATCAGACAAGTTACTGTCCAATGGAGGCTCGGAGTGGCTGAAAATTATTACCCCCCTGGCACCTTTAATAGACAGTGTGTAAAAAAAGGGGGTGGTCGTGGTGGGCTAGAGTGACTCCATGTGTCATCAACCCCCTTATTACACAAATTAGGGTTTTATGTGATGATTTTCTTACTGGGGAAAGCAAGTTTTTTTTTCCTCCAGAGAAAAAGTGCAGCACCTTTATATAAGCTGTGATTGGATGAGGCAATTTAACTAGTGATGGCAGCCAACTCAGAGGCTAGGATGGCGCAAAGGAAAACCCAACCTTCAGAAATCCATTGTACATATGTGCACTCATGTTCTAAAATACCCTATAAAAAGCAAAAGGTCTGAGAGGGCATAACTGTAAGTGCTCTGCTTGAATAGGGACATGGTAGGGCATGGGTGTCCAAACTTTATACAAAGAGGGCCGGGTTATGTGAAGTGAAATGTATGGGGGCCAACCATTCAGCCTGACATTCTTTAAACCAATAACATTAAATGCAAATGAACAATACCATGGGTCAGATCTCTTCCTTCACATATATTTGTCATTATTTTTGGAAAGCATCAGCCAGTCACTGCCATAACACTGATAAAGGCTGCCCCTAGGTATGCTGGGACTGCAGTTTTCCCGGCTGCCAAGCCACATTTCACCTAACCCCGGAAGTCCTCACCATTTCCCTATCTATGACATATGGAGAATCAGTGAGAAGATTCCCAGCACTGCGCACCTTATTATGGCATCCTGATAGAAGGGGTAATCTGCATGATGAAGCAGCCAGCACAGACACAACACATGGCTGCAGGCAGAGCTCTGTGTTAAATCAGTGTTGTGCCATTCCCCCCCAAAAAACTTGCTGTCACAGTCCCCAAATTGCCCCAAAGTGTCTTTGGACATGCCTGTGGTGGGGGTGGGGGGTGTGTGTGTGGGGGGGGGGGGGGGGGGGGGGGGGGGGGGGGGGGGGGGGGGGGGGGGACACAGAAACACAGAGTAGAAGTAACATGGGTAGTATGCAGTTACAAAAATTTGTATGGTTAGGGTTGGAATAAATCATAAGATCAAATTACTCTGTTAGGTTCATTAATCAACCGATGACAAGAGGTGGTTTGTGCTTCAATAAACAGGATTGGGATGCAGGGGAACCCTGATTGTTCAAATTACTGCACCAATGTGGGGCCAGGAAAAGCAATGTCGGGTACTTGCATGTCTTGGATGTGGATACGGCGCCTCCGCAGGACCTTGGCAGAGGCAGCAATCTCACTGGCACTGAGTTCTGTTCAATGGGATGGGGGTCAGGCGCCACTGGAAACCTGGCACGGGTGAGTGTCGGAAACCCTGATGTCTGCTCGTAACTGGGGCTATTGCGCTCCCCGGCTGCCTTGCCGCCAGACTAGACGTTGGTAGATAGTAGGCCTCGGAGTGGACAGCGTGCCCAGTTACTCCATCTCCATCAGACACTTCCCCACTGAGCACCTCCCTGGGGGCAGTCCCTTCACCAAGGACCCCGGTGCATCAGGGAAACGACTTAAACTTTGCAGGCCCATGTCACTACAGTTCCAAAGGGGGTCAAGACAGAAATGTTTTAGATTACAACTTTCATCGCAACTGTTACTTTTCTTGGTGTTGAGGTAAAAGTGACCTTAGGCGACATTAAGGGGTAGCAATCCCGCAATGATATTCATGGCATTTACTTTTTTCAGTCCAACTCACCGTTACACAATATAGATCTGTTGATCATCCCCTTTTAGCGTTCAAGACAGGATCCTAGAAGGATCATAATGTAGGACTCTAGCCCACTTTTCCTAGTGGAGATTTCAAGACCAAGTAGCGCTGTTCTAATGTTGAGGTAAGAAGAAAGAGGCAAGAAGATACCCGCTAAAAAAAGTTTTTGGTTGCGGTTAGTTCTCTTAAGGCCCCCATACACGTCCCGATTTTCCATCCGATTGATTAAAAACAATCGATGTTTTCCGATACGAGGATCTTTGATCGATCGGACTGTATTTCATTATACCCCCAAATAAAGCAACCAATTATTGTCCGATTTTACCTACTTCGATCGAACATTTTTCATCAGCCGATTTTATGTTTGATCGGAAGTGGAAGGGTTATGGCAGCGATCAGCAGCTTGAGGCACACAGTTGTACCACCCGAATGGGAGTTTTAGCCAGGGCCAGGTATCTGTGGGTGTCTGTTCGGGGGTGGGGGGGGGGGCTTATTTAAAATTTTTGTGAAAAGAATCTGAGGGTGCCTTTGATGGGGATGGCTAATCATAGGGGAAACAGGGTCTCTACTTCAGTTCACATGAACTGTTCACATGAATAAAAAAAAGAGAAATACAGGAGAAAACGTATATACATCCGAGCACAACCTGGCAGATGATTACACCACAATGTTTGAAACACGAAGTAAAAGTATGATAATTAGTTAGATTGGACCTAAATTGGTCGGGTCATAAGAAATAGTAGCCGATTGAATACAATTTAGATTGGATCAAGAAAAATTTTCCAACATGTCCGATCATAGTCCGACCGATTATTCCCAAAAGTTCGATTGAAATTACTCGGTTGAACCATGTGGGCATTGACGATTTTTGGAAGACCGTGCAAAAAATCGATTGTTTTTAATCGATCGGACAGAAAATCGGGGCGTGTATGGGGGCCTTTACTGTGATAGACAACAGCATAGCAGCAACATTTTAAGGCCCATACACGTGTCGGATTCCCACCGGATTCCGGCCCGATCGATTCCGGGCGCGTGCACGCGAAACGATCGTGCCGGAATCGCATGCAGCCCACCTTGTCCAATCGATCAGGTCCGATCGTTCAGGGGCCCAGAATCGGATCCGACAGAGAACCAACATGTTGGTCTTTCTGATCCGATTCTGCCCAGATCAGGGGGAGTTGCCATTTGTGAGGTGGACAATCGGACACGGAATCGTCCCGGAATCCGTTGGATTAAGGTGGTATGCAGCGATGGATACTCTTAATTGGCCGATTGATCACACCTGCGATTCCCGGCAGAATCGCTGGAATCGATCGGGGGAGTGATCAATTGGCCATGGAATCCGACACGTGTATGGCTAGCTTTAATCTTGTGAACACTCTACTTTGTAGAGCAGGTGTACCCAACAAATGGAGCACGATCTGTTGGTTGACTACAAAGGCAACGGAAGTCACCCTTATTAACACAGAGCCAAAAATTTACAGAATTATGTTGCCACACATGTTCATGCTGTTATGTATAGTAAACAATATATATTTTAAATATAAAGTATACTGGATATATTTATATAAATTAAAATGTATATACCATAGTTGGTAGATCATTTTGACTCTCAAGCCAAAGTGGAAAGCATTGGTGTCAAACTTATGCCTCGGGGGGCCCAATTTGGCCCATGGAGAAAGTATTCTTGGACCAGAGCTAAGCAGGTATATCTGCCATCCCAGTAGACCCCCTACTGGCTCCACTCACTGCCCCTCTGACTTTTCACTCTTAAGGTAGCCATACATGACCTGATTTGCACTCTATTTTTCGGCCTATAGACCGTTGTGCGCGCTCCCGCCATTAGGCTGGTGGTCACTCAGCCAAAAATTGTGTGGTCCCACCTGGTGAGATAGGTCAGGAGTCCCCCGCATCTCTGATTGCATGGTGATCCGACATGCCGGTAATTTCCAGGCCAATCCCATTACTTTGAATGGGGCCGGCAGTCCCCATTCAGAGGGATGGCTGGTACACAAAAGGTGTCCTGCCAATCAGCTGAGAGGTAGGCTGCAGCGGGATGATGCCATTCCGCTGAAGTTGATCCCTCATCTATCGAGGCAGAATTGCCTTGTGTATGGCTACCTTAAGAGTAGAAAATTATGAGTCCTGGTGGCTTAGCGGTGCATTCCAGTGATATCATAATGATCTCCCGCTGCCTGGAGTATGCTGGGATCCGTAGTGCTCTACTCCCAGAGTTGGAGTACAGAAGAGTGGTGAGTGCAGCTGGGAGGGGGGCTGCAGAGCTGGCCAGAGGGGTACCAGAATTGGTCTGGAGGTAGGCAAAGCACACAAACTGTACACACAGCACACATGGACTACACACACTGTATGCACTGTACAGTTTATTTGCAGTCCATGGTGCCCCCATCCCTGTGTATGCAATGTGTGTGTAGGCCAGGGGTGTCAAAGTCCAGTCCATGGGCCAGAAATTGCATGCAGTGTAATGATATTTCGAAATATAAGGTTAGCTTGTGTCTTTGTCCAGGTTTTTAAATTTGGCCTGCTGTATATTGGAGTTTGACATCCCTGGTGTAGAGCAATATGAGCGATGGGGTGCAGCCGATTGTAGGGTCGCTCCTCATCACTGCCACATGGGGGTGCACGATTTTATCTGCTTCCTCACGCAGCTCTTACATCACAGTGTCCCAGACATGAAGAATTTGAGCTCAGGAGCCAAGACTTGTTTCGTGAAACTCCCAAACACAACTCATTGTTCACCTAATCCTGAAACCAGGCTTCAAATATAGCAAGTTCAAATCTCTAAAACAACCAGGCAATTTGTGGAAGCCATGTACCAGGTTGGGGAGGAAATTCCTAATCAGTTTAACAATCCAGAGCTGTGCAAAGTGGAGTAATTCACAGATTCAGATTCTATTAATAAATCTCCCTTTCTCTTTTTGTATTAATTTGGATACATTTGGCAGCTTTTCTCATTGGGACTTTTATGAGCAATTAAAGGGCCAATCTATTGAAATTTATATTTCAGTTTCTCAAATCACTTTTATACACAGGTGAGGTATCTCTGCTAGAATTTACATTCCTATTTCACAAAGTGGAAGGAAGGCTTGCTCTATTGCTTAGGCCATAGCTGGCCATAGACGTCTCGTTTTTCTGTAGATTTCTCGGCAGAACGACCGCGTGATGGCGTCGATAAGCACGGCCGGTTGAGCCAAGAATCGGCAGCTCACACTTTGTGTTCTGGCATTTACTTTGGATTGGAAAGCTGGTCTCCATGCAAAGTACTGAGATTGACCTAGAAATTACGGACATGCCTGTTACTTTGCAGATTGATTTTTGGCATGATTTTAGGTGGGCACGTAGATCGGCCGTAGATCTAACCATCTATGGCTACCTTAACACAGAGTTTAGGTTACTTAGAGACAAGGATTTTTTTACATACACGTGTCGGATTCCCACCGGATTCCGGCACGATCGATTCCGGGCGCGTGCACACGAAACGATCGTGCCGGAATCGCGTGCAGCCCACCTTGTCCGATCGTTCGCGTCCGATTGATCGGGGGCTCAGAATCGGATCCGACAGAGAACCAACATGTTGGTCTTTCTGATCCGATTCTGCACACATCAGGGGGAGTTGCCATTTGGGAAGTAAGTGATCGGACACGGAATCGTCCAGGAATCCGTGGGACAAGGTGGTATGCAGCGATCGGATACTCTTAATTGGCTGATTGATCGGAGCTCCGATTCCTGCTGAGATCGCCGGAATCGATCGGGTGAGTGATCAATTGGCCATGGAATCCGACACGTGTATGGCTAGCTTTAGGTATTCTAGATTGAGAATATCCACAGCCATATTCGTGAAAAAAAAAATCATACCAGCCCCTATGACGCCGGTGACGTGGCCTGGGAGACGGAAGCCCCTCCATTACTATGGAAGTCTATGGCATGAACCTCCGGATCCCGGAAATGCTGCGGTGGTATAAACAATCAGTTGGGACAAACCCAAACAGCAGACAAACTGGGTTTGTCTCAACTGCTGGGGAGGTTAAGCCAAGAGAACTTAATTTTTATATTATTAAAAGGTGACCATACACGGTTCAATATTCCCATTTGATTGACAGAACGTAAATTGATTCCTACCCACCTGGTACGATCAACCAAAATCTATCAAAAAACATTGAAAAACTATCGGACAAGTTAGTAAATTGAAGTTGACTGTACAAGTATCTGTTTCTAGGTATTTAGATCGATTAAAGTTCGTACACCATAGTACAATCGTAAACAAAACTATTACACTGCGCTGTATTGCTGTAGTACGATTGGTCGATAGAAAGTGGGGGCGCG
>CM070042.1:51367854-51380745 GCA_036250615.1 Ptychadena robeensis
GATGAATCGATTGGACATGGAATCCGACACGTGTATGGCTAGCTTTAGAATGGCCCAGTCCCAGTCCAGAACTAAATCCAATTGAAAATCTGTGGCAAGATCTGAAAACTGCTGTTCACAAACGCTGTCCATCTAATCTGATTGAGCTGGAGCTGTTCTGCAAAGAAGAATGGGCGAGGATTTCAGTCTCTAGATGTGCAAAGCTGGTGGAGACATACCCTAAAAGACTGGCAGCTGGAATTGCAGCAAAAGGTGCTTCTACAAAGTATTGACTCAGGGGGCTGAATAATTACACACACCTCACTTTGCAGTTATTTCTTTGTAAAAAATGTTTGGAATTATGTGTGATCTGCATTCCACTTCTCACGTGTACACTATTGTGTATTGGTCTTTCATGTGGAATGCCAATAAAATTTATTCATGTTTGTGGCTGTAATGTGACAAATGTTCACAATGTGACAAATACTTTTGCAAGCCACTGTATACTAGTGATGAGCGACCAGGCAATATTCCAATTCGCGAATATCCGCCATAATATTCGATTCCATATTCGTAATCTCGAATATCCGCACTTACGACATGAATTGCGATCTAACAATCGCAATTGTGACCCGATATGCGCAATGCATGCAAGTCAATGGAGAATGGCGGAATTCGAAATCGCGATTATCCGAGAAAGCGCAATGCGACCCAATATGCGCAATACATTGAAGTCAATAGAGAATGGCGGAATCCGAAATTGCGATTATCCAAGAAAGCGCAATGCGACCGAATATGCGCAATGCATGCAAGTCAATGGAGCTCGGATATTCGACTGGGAGAATATCCGTCATTTCCGTTTTAAAAAATCGCATTGCGATTACATAATCGCGATCCCATTCATTGCAATGGATTGCGATTATAAAAGCGCAATAAATCGCGCAAAATCGCGATTGCGTCGGATACACGATGATATATTCGCGAATATTCGCGAAATGGCGAAATAGCGATATTCGAGCTAAATATTCGAAAATCGAATATTCGAGCTCAACACTACTGTATACCCACAAAACTATAAGCATAACGTCTTCCCTCAGGCAGACTATCCTGAAATCGAAGATTCTTTAGGCCTGATTTTGCAGAAATATTAAAAGAACACAGAATATTTGTACTGTGGAGCAACACGGGCAGAGGGCAACAGTGTACTGCTATTTGCTTTAGGGTTTACGTATTGAGTTATGCTAAATAACCTCCCTGAGTAGTATTAATAATGTTATGTTTAGCTAGCATGGTGGGAGAATTCCTGCAGGACGCTTTGGCTCCAGCAATGCAAAGAGATCTGTTTCTGCAATGTTAATGTAGCCATAACATGCATGAACTGTCTATTAGTCCTATAAGAAACCGGTTTCATTAGGAGAGGCAGCACGTAAGCAGGAAATTGAAAATAGGACAATGAATTGTACATTTGTAAAATGTGTAATATATAGAGTGTGATTGACAGGAAGCTCTGGCTTCAGGAACTTAAATGGGTTTATTTAAAAGAACAAATAGATCTTTCAATGTACACTGCTCAAAAAAATAATGGGAACACTAAAATAAGACTGATTCTAGATCTGAATGAATTAATATTCTTATAAAATACTTTTGTTCTTTACATAGTTGTAATGTAAAGGCGACAATGTGTGGCGACAACAAAATCACACAGAAATGATCAATGGAAATCCCATTATCACCCCCTGGAGGCCTGGATTTGGAAAAAAAACCTCTACAGGCTGATCCAACTTTGATGTAATGTCCTTAAAACAAGTCACAATGAGGCTCAGTAGTGTGTGTGGCCTCTACGTGCCTGTATGACCTCCCTACAACACCTGGGCATGCTCCTGGTGAGGTTCTGTAGCTGTTCCAGCTCCATGTAGTGACATAAAGGTGTTCCTGTGGGAGACAGACCCACGCATTGGGGTAGAGTGGATAGAATTTCCCATGCAGTCAACTATGGGAACCCTTCCTGGGCACCAGCACCACCTCATCCTGGAATGATGTTCTGTCACCTGTAACATGTCGCCAAGATCACACCCTGCCAACTGGGCTCAGTGGCAGGGAAAGATCTTTTATCCAGTAAAGACTTTTTAAAGCGGACAGTGTGTGTGGACTGAGAATTAATCAACACAACTTTTGTTCTACCAAAACTATGTCAAATCTAAATTTCTAAACCTTCCGATCACTATCCGATTCTATCAGGGAGGCCCCTATACTACAAATTGGTTGGTAGATTCACAGTGCCATGGGGGGGTCACATACTCAGCTCTATGGTGATCTTTGGAAGGGCTGATCTCCGTGTAGAGCAGGCAAACAAATGGGTGATTTTGATTTCAGTATGTTTTCTATCAGGGAGGTCACTATACTACCTAGTGGTTGGTAGATCTAAAGAAAATTGAACGCAGTGATTGAAAGGTGTATGATGGGCCTTAGGCTATGTTCCCACTTATTTTCATAAAACAAAATTACCACAATACCCAGGTAGGTGTAAGGCCAACATCCCAAATACAATATCACAAGAAAAGTTAAATGGATGGAGGGACTAGAGGTCCCAGTCTATCCATCCATCAGATTTTTTCCTTGCCGAAGCAAGGACAAGGGCACTTTCTCGAGGCCACCCTACTTCAAACACATTACCCCAAGTGGGGATTTTAAATAATAGTTTACCAGGTATAAACATGGCAAAAAAAACAAGGTATGAAAGTATGGTCATATAGCACAATTTTAAGTCTGAAAACAATTAATAAAGTCCATTTATGTCCATTTAAGTCCATAGGTAAAAAAAAAATATATTCCTTGACACGATAAAAACAAGTGTCAAGAGCTCCTCCGAACTAAGGCGATAACAAATGATATCCAATTCATCTGTTGAGTTTTAACATGGTTCCATCATATGAAGATTAAAGGAATATTTTTATTTTTACCTATGGACTTCATAAATGGACTTTATTAATTGTTTTCAGATTTAAAATTCTGCTATATGACCATGCTTTGATTGTTTATACCTGGTAAACTATTATTTAAAATCCCCACTTGGGGTAATGTGTTTAAAGTAGGGTGGCTTTGAGAAAGTCCCCTTGTCCTTGCTTGGCAAGGAAAAACTCTGATGGATGGATAGACTGGGACCTCTTGTTTCTCCATCCATTAAACTTTTCTTGTGATATGTTCCCACTTAGGCGATTAACCGCCTGAGTTGGCGTTTTTTACTCGCCTGCCAATCGCCTACACTACTTTCAATGTGCTTGTCCCCATTGATAGGTTCGAAAATCGCCACCTCAGACGATTAATCGCCTAAGTGGGAACATAGCCTTAGCCTTCCCCTTGCCGGGTTACTAAGCCCCATTATAGAGGGACTATGGGTTTTTGCAATACACCTACTGGCTGCGTATAGAAAAGGCTGCAAAAAGGTAAAGTATTCACAGTGTGAATTTGCAGCATTGCTTTAACCCATGCAGGTCATGTGACTGGACTACACCAATGACAGATCTCAGGCTGCCATGTTGAAAAGTTCCACAATACTGCCCATTATCCTCTCTTTAATATCAATAAATGATCTGTTGCTACTACAACCATCCAAATGTTATCTGCAACAGACCATGAATAATTTTGCCTTGGGATGACCCATTATAATGGCATGCAGCATCCAGTGATCAGCCAGGAAGTTTGGGTTACTTCAGCTATGAGCGTCAGCAGGTATTTTAACTAGAAACATGTTTTGTATGAGTTCTCTACAAGTATGAGAACCATTCCCTAATCATATGTTGTATTATACAAATAAAACAATTGGATATTCTTTTTATAACAGTTTGATGTCAGAAATGTACAAATATCGGCTTCTCCGGCAACGCTGATACAGTTTTTAGAAAGCAGCAAAAGTTCTATTATTTATTAATGTTTTTCATGACATGCTCTGTTTACACAAAGGACTCCACTTTAATCCTTACTGGCATTCCTATAAAGATGAATTGTTTATAGCTGGAGTTTTCCAGCCTAAAATAATATTTCATTTGGTTAATCATAAAGGCAATGTTAATTGGAATAAAGGAAACAGTCCTCTTAAGAGCTTTTTTAAAAAAAACTCTTTGTTCTTCATTGAAGAAGGGAAAGAGGAATCTCAAAGTGATTGGGCGGAAACTAGCAGGGAACACACGGCTCAATGTACGAACCATTCGAGGCTCCCTGCATCAGCGCGATGACGTCATTGCACTGTCCAACATCGAAGGAGCTGAAGGCACAGCACTGCAGACCTGAGACCCCGCGGCCCCCATGCAAAGGAATGGGCATTGACTGTTGTAGTGTAATGGAAAAGCCACTAAACAGTTAATAAAATGTGTGCTGTTTTGCTGGTCCTGCCTGGGGGATGTGTCCCTGGCCTAGGGAAACTTATAAATTGTCTTGTTCTTAGCCACTCCCACTCTCTCCTGGCGCTGTACTGTCTGGACCTGTCTGCACGGTCCTCCTGCTTCCAGAGGCCCTCATGGGAAAGGCCTTCAGCCTGGGGCAACAGGGGCTCCTCATCTGGATGGAGTAAGTAGCTAATTTCCCCTCAGGGTAGGGTAGTGCCCCGCTGGGCCCCCTTAGCAACTTTAGCCCTGATCAAGCTCCCTAAACTCCTCAGGCACAGAGACACCTTTCCAGGGACAGGCAGCATTGTGTACCCTGTTTGCAACTGAATACTTTCCTAAGATGCAGCCCCACCTCTGGGACCAGAGGTGGTTAACACTTGTATATTTTCACCTGCCCTTCAGTAAAGTAGCCCCCAGTTAACACCAGGGTGCCTGTCTCCCCACTGTAAGCCGTGCCAGCGTTCCTTCCCATAGCAGGCCCAAGATGGCTGCCCACTAGGAAGAGGAGAATTGGGGGCCAGAGGGTAAGAGATCTCGCAGCACCTGGTGACCTAGGTCATGTATTCCCTAGGGTCCCTGCCCAGACAGGTGTGAAGCAGTCAGGCCCTTCACCGCTCCTCTACATGGTGATTTACGGTTATGTCTGATAACCCTGTTTTCTCATGGCAATTGAAGCGGCCCTCAATCTGGCTCATATGTATGCGTGTGTTCCCAGCTTAAAGCCCCCCATACATCTTTAGATCACTCCGTACAATTTCCATTAGATACACCAACAACTATGTAGTGTCGGGTCCTCCCTGATAGAATACATAGTGATTGGAAGGTATATATCACTGCTATGTAGTACCGGGTCCTCCCTGATAGAATACATAGTGATTGGAAGGTATATACTACTGCTATGTAGTGCTGGGTCTTCCCTGATAGAATACATAATGATTGGAAGGTATATATCACTGCTATGTAGTGCAGGTCCTCCCTGATAGAATACATAATGATTGGAAGGTATATATCACTGCTATGTAGTGCCGGGTCCTCCCTGATAGAATACATAGTGACTGAAAGGTTTAGAAAGGTCCTCATATTAAATGGTTCTGGCAGAAGAAAAATTTATACAGAAATTGTATGATAAGATTGTAAGGTGGATGGGGGCCATAAGAAAGTAAGTGCTGAAAGGTGGTCCAGCAATAAACTGGGATGACAGGTAGGTACAGTTCTCAAAGAGAAGTGGGGAAGCAAATTGATCATCTAACTGTGGTGATCTTAGTAGGACTGATCTCTGTCTAGAGTAGACAAGGGGAAAATACATCCCGGGGAGTAGAGACGGTCAAACCTCTAGCGAGGCAATTTAGATTTTTCTAAGAAAAAGTCGAACTTGTGAGTTGATTGCAAAGCCCCTGATCATCATCAAAATTGGAGACGTAGAAAAGGGTTGTGCGAACTTTTGAGGAAAAAAAAGTATTGCTTAAGCATGTGTATTTTTTGCATAAATTAAGTTAAAAGTTGAAGAAGTAATTTTCATGGTCAAATTTTTTCGACTATCTGACTTTGTGAGGTGATTGCAATGCCCCTGAACATGGTATCGTCACCAACATTGCTGGAGATATAGAGAAGGGTTTTTATTAATACGGCCTGTCTCACCTTGGCTCCCCTCTATTTAAGCGTACGTATTGCCTAGAGGCGCCTGAACATCACCATCCAGGCGTCGCAGTGGCACAATTATGCACAGATTCTGCGAGTGCATCCTTAAGTCCACAAGGAATCTGGACACCTATGCCGGGCGGCCATTACAATTGTCAAATTTAAGAACCCCTTGTGGTCCAAAAGTTAAAAAAAATTAAGCTGAGTTCGGGCCTTTTCTTTCATAGTGGAATCCATGGTCTGTGAATCTGCACAGTGTTGGCACTTTATTCACCCAGTTATCCATCTTTTTTTTAATGGATTTTTTGGTCACATTTAGTGCTTAAATTTTTTAGGCAACACCAAAGTGCCCCTTGTTTCTTATAGGGAAATTTGCAACTCTTGCATCTTTGATGCATCCAGGGGGGTGGAGATCCACGCTGATATTGGTGTGACTGGCTGCACAAGTCTAATGCGCATGTGGAGACAGGTCAATAGAAAATAATGGGACTAGTTTATGGAGTGTCAACATCGCCACATTTTGATGCAGTGGAGACTAGGCCTACAGGTGTACAGAGCAAAGCAGACATTTACTAAGCCTGAGCCCTGTGACGCAGTACTAATGCTCCAAAATCCAACATTGGTTTAAAAAAGCATATGTGATTTACAAAAGAGCAACAATGGAGTCCTCTCAAGGTGGTTATTTTGGGTTGGAGGAACCTGTAATTTGCCCTGAATAGCACTTTGACCTTGCGAGTTGGATCCAGCAAGGTGATGGGGACTTTTTAATGAGGTGCATCACTAACATAATTGTTATTATTTATCATTTATATAATTATAATCATTGGTACTTTATGATTATGTGTTGCCTATTAAATCATGATGTATACTACAATCACCTAAATGGGTCTGGTAAAAATGATTACATTTCCTTGAATGACCTGTCTGATCTTATAAACACACACAAACGCACAAACATACACAAGGGCGCACACACGTATACATGATACACAAGGGCTCAAGTATGGGTAGTTGGCAGTCCTCTCTGCAAACAAGCAATGTTGCTGTATTAGGATTCACATTAAGAATAATAAAATCAGCTGCATGGAAGCAAGGAAAGGCCTTTACTCAGGTTTGGCGCTATGGGCAGGCCATGGGGGGTTTGGCCTGCCCAGTCACCCCAGTGTGGGACAGAAGAGTGCCCCTTCGATTGCCCATCGCGTCTGGCTCTCTTGCGCTGACCCTTCTTTACTGTGATAGGACCACAAAACTGCCAACTTTCGGTACAAGTCCTTTGGAGTGATGAAACCATAACTGAGCTGTAGAGTCACAACCATAAACATTTGGAGGGGACACAATAAGACACACAATAGACCTACGATCCATCCCTACTGTGAAGCATAATGTTAGCAGAAATTATTCGAGGAAAACCTGCATTCCTCTAGAAGTACAAAAGTTTAAAATGGGAACAAGCTGGGAACTTTCAGAACAATGAGCCTCGATGCAAGGCCAAGCTGACCCATCATGGGCTACAAAAGGGATAAAGGTGAAGGTGAGGGAGTCACCTTTACAGTATGCTGGCCTCAATGTTATTAAGCCATTTCGGGAAGATACCAACCATGCAAATCATGAAAGACAACCCAACAATGTAAAAGGACTGTGTAAAAAATGGTCATAAAACTAAGGACCTTATCCACTACTACATCATCAGGTAGAAAATACTCACAAAGGTTTTACTGTATTTTAACTAGAAGTGGGTACAGACTAAGTATGGTAAAGCTCCTTTCTACCTTACTTACCCCAAATAAAGTCCTAGCAGTCTTTCACGTGTGGGACCGCAGCTTCTTGGCTTCTGGGGTGAGCAGATCGTATATGATTAAACCTGGAAGTAGAAAGCAGCTACCTCACACACTGGTGGGGTATAGCAACAGCAGGATTGCAGCAAAATACAGATACATTCAGTTTGGGGAGGGGGGTATGGGGAGTATGGGAGGGAGGGGGGGCCTCAAAAATGTTCCTAAATAGAAACAGGGGGGCCCTGCAAGGAAAGGTTGAAAAACCACTGGCGTATTGTGATTGGAACAGAAGTGCAGATAATAGGCAGAATGCAGCAAAGAGAAAAACCTCACCTCTCCCTCGTAGCCCCTCCTCTCTTCATTGCTGTGATGACAAGGAGGAAGCCCCGGCATCTCGGATAGTGGTTAAAGCTAGGAAAATACCTGATCACACTGTCTATTGACCACTAGACCTAGAAAAGTTTCCCAATAATCTCCTGGGCCTATGGTTTTGCCCATTTAAAAAAAAAATAACTTACCCTCCCGCCTCCCCCTTTACAGCCACAGCATCAGCAATGATGCCAGGGCTGTGAGGAGGAAAAACGGACATTGCCTCCTTAACATGGAGGTAAATGGGGAACCCCCCGCTTCACCGATGATACCAAAGAGACAGATCCGGAAACGATATTCGAGTTTGCCAATATTCACTATTGCCATGGGCTCGCCAGGAATAGACGAGTTTCCCCAAGCTACACTCAGGGTAAATGCCCTGGAGGTCAAAAAGACATTGTTTGGCACCCCCAGTGGACACTCCTGATATGGCACTAAATTACCCCCAGAAGCCTGCCAAATAAATATGGAATCTCTCATGATTCCAGGAAACTGCAGATAGTTATATATATTTTTTGGAGCCAATGTCACCATTGTGCCAGCTCAGAGGCAAGTCAAACTTTAATTTCTTTTTGTTATTTTGAGTATACATCCACTTTAAACATGTGCTTGTTTTCAAACCCCATTTAGATCTTTTTACTAGCCTTCTCTCCCTGAAAGATATCTGCTTATCTGTCACCACAAGCTCGCTCCATTCCATTTTCATATCCCCGCTGCCATGTCCATGCCATGTCATGAAAAAAAATCCTTTGTTTCCTAATTAGCTGCCTTCTCAAAGGAAAAAGTGGGTCTAGTTCCCACTTTTTGTCCATGGAGAGCTTTTTGCCAAACCATTCAGCTACATTTTTTCCCATCGCTGAATAACGTAACAGGGAATTTGTCAATGAATAGATCCGCCGCTGAATAGCCACAAAAAACAAAAAAATCGCTGTGTAAAAGCCATTGAAATGTTTTCCCCTCCCATCTTTTACTCTTCGATGACTTCCTGATTGCTTCTTTAAAGAGAAAATTTCGACCTCTGCCTGGACGGTGACTGAAATAATGTTGTTAGGCAATCTCATTAACGACAAATGCGGTTGTTCGCGGCGGGTTACTTTTTTCTGGTCGTTTTTGGGGAAATTTGGGGAGATCACCTTTTCATCGCACATTTTTTACATCTATGCTCTTTTTAGGTACGGAATAATTACGCCTCGCTGTAAGATTAGATGTATTTTCTACCGCCACCAAATTCCTTCTTCGTTTTGGCAATCTCGGCTTCAATTTTAGAGTCTCCGCACCCTCTAGTGGAGGTTTTGTAGGTCAGGGAGCACCTTGACTGACCTTTCAAAGCTCTCATACACTATGGGACAGATGATTCTTTATGAAAAGGACGGTGACAAATAGTAAATACAATAATACGTATGTGTCACAAACTAATACGATTATGTATTCGGGATGAAGAAGAAAGCTGAGATATAAAAATAGATGAGTTCAGTTACTCAATAAAGAAGATACACTCTGCAAATAGTAAATACAGAATGTTTAACATGGATACTCCAGTGGGTCACAAAACAAAAGACGCACCTATTTTAGAGGAAATTTCTTGGAATTTTAAATTAAAGTTTTACAAGATTATAAAATTGAAGAGATTTTTTCGGTTTATTGAATTTAAAACATTAAATTGTAAAAGAACTTGATTTAATTTCCCAGGCCCATCGGTCAAGGCATCTTCCTGTGTATTGCCAAAAATTCTAGCAAAGTAAAGCTTGTGAACACAACCATGCCACTGAATGCAGTGGTTGCTCACGTTGTGGAGGGGGTCTTGGGGTGCCATTTGTGGTTCAGGAGCAGTAAACGTGTAAAGCCATGTTGACCGTGTGAATGTCCACACAGTCTGGCCCCTGGGGGCCAAATGCCGCCAGAGTTCAAGTTTCCATTAGCCTGAAGCCTTAAGCAGGGTACAGACGTGGAGATATGGGTCAAATCGATGGCCGTTTTGAGCGCTGTGTGCGCTCACGGCCATCTATCTGACCCATATAATCTGCCCCCATCGCGGTTTTCAAACGGGACAAATCAATCCTGCTTAAAAACAGTCTTATCGGACATGACCGTAAATACGGCCAATGTCCGATGCTTTGCCTGGGTCTCCAGGCAGAGCTCGGCTGAGGAAGAGGAGCTAGGAAGACACTTCTGCTCTCCCCTGCTTCTCTGATATCTGACAGCAGCGTGATGACGTCATCACGCTGCTGCAGGGTACATCGGACGGCTCGAATACCGAGCCGTCTGTACCCTGCTTTAGTCATAAAATCAATGATATGCAGATCAGATCTGGACTGGGGCGACACATGATTCAGCCCACAGAGAAAAGTGATGCCAACCTTTTAAACCAGTTCCTTTTTTTGCTTCAAGTGCAGCAAGAGTACTTCCATCTCCCTCAAGGACCACAGTTATAATGTCAGTGTGATGGCAGCAGCACAGATTTTAGCTTGCCCTGCCCTACAATGTGCTCTGGTTGCAGCCATGTGTTGTGTATGTATGTGCTAACTGCTTGAACATGCAGATTATCCCTTTTATCAGAATACAGCAGTAAGGTGAGCAGTACTGGGGAATCTCCTTTTTCCATAAATAGGGGAATGGTCAGGACTTCTGGGGTTAGGTGAAATGTGGTTGGATAGCTGGAAGGACTACAAGTCCTAGCACGGCTCAGAACTTTCATAAGTGTTATGGCTTGGGGAATAGGGGTTTTTGCAGAGTCACAGTTGCACCAAGTTAAACTAGGTTACACTTTATTTTAAACCAGTTGTCCTCTGTGAGCAAGTAAAGTTATAAGCAAACAATTGTAGAAAAGTCAGGTTTGGAACCCAATTGCAACCAAATGGCAGTGCACAGTTCTCTTATGAGATATATTTGAAAAAGGAGGCAAAACCGGACAAGAATAAAGAAATGCAACAGTAAATTTATCACCCCCATGTCAACACGGTGATCATTTGAAAACAATCATGTATAGTACACACAATTAAAGCTAAAAAAACTTTTTCTGTAGGGTTATCCTATTTTGCTGTCCTGACCAAATGAAAAAAAGAATTTCCCCAATTGGAAAAAGACAATAATATCAGTCAGTCACTAGGGCTTAAGCTGGGCATAGACGTTCCAATTCCTGCAAGATCCGACCGCCGATCCGATTCTGTGCGTGCTCCCACATCCCTTAGGGATCGGGTGGTGCGGGAATGGGATGCAGCAACTAACGAGGATTGGGCTAAAATCAGCTGTCCTGTCAGATTGCACAGTTATCCGACAGGACGGTAAATTTAAACCCGATCCCAGTAGTTCGGCTGGGCTGCGGCTGCCCCCAGCCGAAGTAATGAGCTGCACATAAAGAGTGCCGGCCGATGCTCGGCACTAGCGGGTGGGCGTGATGACATCATCACGCCCGCTCCTATTGCAGAGAATCAGATAAGGAATCCGAGGCATCCGACCGACTTTTAAAAATAGCACTAAAGCAAAAATCGGGCGTCGAAATCGAATATGGCATCGGTCCCCGAAAAATCGCAATGTGTATGGGTACCTTAAGATCACAGAATGAAGAAGAGAAGCTGTAAAGCTGCATCGCGAATCATTGCGCCGTGCCTGATGGAAGGCAATAGGATACAGTTGAATCAAATTTCACAAATTTAAAATGTTTCTTTTTTTATTTGTGAAATTACGCGAATTCGAATATACCATATGCCGCTCAACCCTAGTAAGCAATTATCAAGGAATGCAAGTAAGGCCGTAGCCAGTCCATACAAAGTGCTTGCCGCTCTGGTCGGTTATAGTCCTGCTCACAAAGTGCTCCCGGTTTCCAAGGTGCTCTCCTGGGCAGCCAGTCCCACTGCAGGTGATGCATTGCCAACCACGGGGCACTCCAATACACGGTGCCCACATGCAGCTGCTGCTCTGTCCCCACACATGCTCTGCAGGTTGTTTTGCCTTAGAGCCACTGGCACACTCCATTCCTCCATAGGCCAGGGACGCACGCTCGCCTCACCTGCACCTGTCTCAGGACTCTCCTCTAACCCTGGCCCATTCCCCTTCCTGGAGCTCTCTTTTATCTCAGGCCTGGAGCTCCCCCTGGTGGACCAGCTGACCCCTTACAATAGTCTAATGAACAAACTATATGTAACTTTACATATAATATATCATCTACCTACCATTTTAAATCCAATCAGTCCTAATTACGTTGTGAATGTTGTTGAACAATTCAGACAAAAGGGACAGCTATCTTGTATAAGCTAGTCATGCGTCATAACCTGCGCCTGTGTGTTATCTTGTGTCTCAACTCAAATTTAATATACAGCGCTGCGTAATATGTTGCCAATATAAATAAAATATAATAATAAACGTTCTGCTATTTTTATATCTACAGCAACTGAATCACAAAAACGCTTCAAAGTTAAACTGTAAAAAATGCTGTTTAGTGGGGCTGGAGTTCTGTGGACTTTTTTTCCCCTCAAGTAAAATTTTTACCTTTCATTGGTTTTCACTTTTGTTTAAGGATTTGCTTCTTGAAAACTGTCTGTATGGTGATACAGGCATTTGTCTATGGGAAGTACCATTCTGTATATTTTTTCTATATTACGGTTTGTGGAGTTATATGAGGGACAGTGGCGGTTGCCCAGGGGGGCATCATGATGGGGGCAGCATGTGGGCATCTTTTGATGCTCAGATGTCTTCTCCCCTATCAGCGCACTCACCTGGGGAGAGAGTAGAGGAGACTAACCCCCCCCCCC
>CM070042.1:51456915-51475089 GCA_036250615.1 Ptychadena robeensis
ACTTACAAAATCAGTGAGGGGTCAAATAATTATTTCCTCCACTGTATATGTATGTATTTTTCAGTGCAGAACCATATTAATGAAGTTGTCTTCCAAGATGGGAGACAGAGGATTCACTCAACAGAACAGCACTCCTAAGACTGCCTTACTGTCCCCCTGCCAAGGCAATTTTTTGCCTCCTCCCACATTTCTGGTTCTATTATCCCTTCAATGCTTGGAGATGGGAATGAAAGGTGCCTTACCTTCTGGTGAAGGCCATGTCTGGGCCAGCTTCTACAACCGTTGTGGTCTTGTGGTTGTAGTGATGAATATCTTTTTGTTTTTTCAGGTGGAAAGTTCAGGTGACAAACAAGGGTTACAGTCTAAGAAAACCAAAGGTAATCATCTTCTCTTCTGTGATCTCTGTTCTCAGACTTTCCAGTAAATTAATATTGTGATTAGTATGGGGTAAACCTTTCCCAGAAATTCACATTGGGCAGACAGTGAAGGAATACATGAGTTGAGGTATCTTTATTTAAAAACTGCACCCCAAAAACATCAAATTTCATTTTCCCCCATCCCCAGCAGTACCATATTTTCGGACTTTAACCTCCCTGGCGGTTCACTGAGGTGCAGATTTCTGTACCAAAAGTGATACAGTGTTTTGCCTTTCCGCCCCCATCAGCGTCACCGATGACGCCGATGGGGGCGGAAAGGCTCTGTGTGCCTGCAGCTTTGTAGAAATGCTGCAGGCACACAGAGAGATCACGGAGATAGCCGGAGACCTCTGCTATTTCTGGATCGGCTCGTGTGCAGCCGAAGATGATCCCACTAGCAGAAACGCTCAGCGGGAGCGTTTCTGCTAGCGGGATCCATTTTGAGTTGGGTTATAGAAAGGCATTTCTATAATCCAGTTCAAAAGTAAAAAAGAAAAAAGGCCGGGTCTCGCCTCCGTGACCAGGACCCGGAAGAAGCCGGCGATGGATGGGGAAGATGGCAGCGGCGGAGCAGGTGAGCTCCCACGATAGTTGCAGCGCCCCTTTGCCCGAACTGGGTTCGGGCATATCGCTAGGGAGGTTAAGACGCACTTTTCAGACAAAATGTTTGTCTGTCTTATGGTCCGAATATGTAACAAAAAAATTTTTATTATGTTTTTATTTCTAACATCCTTGGAGCAATATCTCTGCATCCCAAGAGGCTGGAATTTGTTCAATTCCCTCCAGCCAAGCCAAAAGGTCACTGCCAAGAGGTAGATCTTAGCTTCATTGGCAGTACCGGCACGCATTCTTTGAATACACTGATCAACTAATGGAGAGACATGTTTTACAATCTAGCACTAACAACCTTACCAATAAGCAGCTATTTACCTACGGGAGTCTGTGTCACATAATTATTTTACTGCAATGCAGAATGTAAATACACAACTCATGCTATCAAAGTAACATCAACTCAGTCAGCTATTACTGTTGTGCGCTCAGTCTGTTGAATATATAATGCTTCTACTCTCAAATGTAAATGGGTGAATTAAAGCTATTTAGATATTATAATTTGTGTATTTACTTTAACATTCTGCATTGCAATAAAAAATAATTTGACACAAACTCATCCCTCCTCACATATGTAAATAGCTGTTCATTGGTAAGTTGTGAGTGCCAGATTGTAAAATGTGACTCCTCATAAGTTGGTCAGAGGGTTCAAAGAAGGGAAATGCTAGTGTATAGACGCATGATAAAGTTTTGTGCCCTTCACCTTCCGCTGGAACTAAGACCTCTCTTCTGGCGCTGGCACTTGTCTGGAGGTAGAGGAATGAAGCCTCATTGGATCAGCACAGTTTGGAGGAATATAAGGTGTATAATGCATTGCCAAGCCCGTATATTGAAGTTATGTTATTGCTGTGCCTCAGTCCCTTTTTTTTTTTCTCAAATGCATCTTATGGTCGAGTGTGTCTTATTGTGTCAAAATATGGTGTATACTTACCTCAAATGACTGCTCTGTTTTGGTAATATCCCCTCCTAACAGTCTCATATTGTTACATTGAAAACAAGCAGAAATTTGGTGGAAAATTCATTTACGAATGTTAAGCACTGAGCTTAGCCGCAGCAGGGAAGCTGTCACAGCTCTGTATGAGAGCGGACCGAATTCCCTACTCACATACAGAGACCTGCAGGCAGACGATCCGTTCATCCATCCATGGACTGATCATCCGTCTGCAGATCTGTATGTAAGCAGTCAGCTTCAGAAGCAGGGACGATCTGCTAGCTTGGTGGATCCTTCCCTGCTCAGAGCTGTATGTGAGCAGACTGAGGCTTACATACAGATCTGCAGACAGGTGATCCGTCCATGGATGGATCGTCCCTCTGAAGATCTCTGTATGTAAGCAGCAGCTTTAGCCGGCTCCCATACAGCTCTGTAAGGAGCTCCAACCAGGACAAGTTCAGATCCCTGGTATTTGTAGCGCAATGAGCGTCTTATAAGCCGAAAAATACTTCCTGATATGTGATTGAGCAGCATGCAGGCTCCCTCTCCGTACATGGTATTTCCATTTCTTCTGGTAATTTAATAGGACAGAGGAGGAGGAAGGGGAAAGTAAATGTATGCTCCTAGAGCAGCGGTTCTTAATCTGTGGGTCGGGACCCCATAGGGGGTTAAATGGCAATTTCACATGGGTCACCGCATTCACTGAATCGCTGTTAGCAGCAGAGCTGATTCCCACAAGTGGGGTGGGAAGTTAGGAGGGAAAGTAATACCCCCTCCCCACTAACTTTGAAGGGATGGGGCATTACATTCCCTCCTAACTGCCCACCCCCCACATCATTTACACGATCTGGGTGGGAAAATAGGAGGAAGGGGACGTTATACTTGCCTGATCGCGTCAGGAACGCGGAAGAGACCATCCGCACCAGATCTTCCGCTTTCCATATACAGGAAGTGATGTCCCTTCCGGGGTCGTGGATTGAAAAGGTTGAGAACCACTGTCCTAGATAGTCGTTCATAAAAAAATAATGCTTGTTAAATCAAAATACAGACTGATATGATTCCACAGCTTGGTCACTATACACTATCAATCTGACTACAATGGGGTTAAAAAAAATATACGTCAGTGATCTATTTATTTGTGTGCTTTAAAAGCCAAATCGTAACATTATATGTTATCTCCATTCTGTAGGTGTTGTCCATGAATAATTACTTCTCCATCGGTCCTGATGCCTTAATGGCTTTGAACTTCCACACACATCGGGAGAAGACCCCTTCACTTTTTTCCAACAGACTTGTGAATAAGGTAGGCTGATGGTAAATTTAATTCAGTAACTTCTAAATATAAAAACTTTTTCAAAGCAGATTAAGGGGCAGGCCTGGGATTTCTCGTGTTCTTGATCCTCCTGGGAGTTTTAAGGCTTATTATTCTATAACAAAAGAGAAGTTGTACCACCATCCAGGGATTTTGTTTTGGTAAGGTGCTCTTGAGTTGAAAGATCTATGTTTGTTTAATTAAGCACAGAAGGGACAGAGAAGAATATCAAAAAATTAATATATAACTTTAAGGGTATGTCAACGCGCAGGGGGCCTGACAGAGCCAAGAACGCAGTGTAGACATACCCCATCTCTTTACTTTATTACTTTAACTAAGGTTGGCATTGTTCTTTTAACCTTTAGTTCACACCTCTCTATTGGTCTAAAAGGGCGGTTTTCATTGTGATGGAGACATACTACGCCAAAGCTCGAAATCCATAATATCTCAAAGTTCTTGGCTTCTTCTCTAGAAACAAATAAGGAAAAACAGCACTCTGATTGGTTCATCAGTGCCAATGGTGTTTAAATGGCCCAGTATTTGAGGATATTAAGTTGTTTTTGATTCACGTCTTTATCTTTTCGCAGGCAGTTTATTTGTTTTATGGAACCAAGGATTGCTTGATTCAGGAATGTAAAGATCTTGACAAAAAAGTGGAGGTGAGTCCAACTGGCAGACTAATTCTGAGGAAGAACCCCCTTTCCTTGGGTGTCAGTTTTGCTTCATGTATGTCCCATACTTTTAACTTGCGCCTCGTGATGCTTTGCTCTGTATTAATGAACAAAAGTTGATCAGAACATCGCAGGACAGAAGGGACTTTTTATTTTCTGTTACAATCCTTTCAGTTCCTCAACTTCATTGGTGGGTTGCTTGTGACAAGGTTTTTTAAAAAAGCCTTTTTTGATTTTGTGCCTTCCTTTGAACCCCATACACGTTTTTGACTTCATTGTTGACGTTGGGGATGTGCCGTAAAAAAGTGACACCTCCATTATATAGAGGAGAATGGCGACGCCTACCCCTGCCCCTCCGGCGTCACATATGACATCCTTGGGGCGGACAAGGAAAGATTGCGTATCCACCAATATAGAGGACTGCTGCAGACTTTCATTGGACAGGTGAGTATGCCTGATGTTAGCTTAAACCCAGTGTGTGCATAGAATGTTCAACTGTGCCTGCCCCAGGATCAGGCAAACATGCCTGTGCCGTGCGAGCCTGCAGCGATTCTGCATCAATGCAGGCACGCCAATCGCTTCCAGCCCCACATCCCTGGCACTTTTCCCTGCCCACATCTCAGACGTCTCGATGACACCAGCGATGTGTAAAGAGGAGGTTAGGGAATCACAGCAGAGTACAATGTAATCACCCGCACGGCGCAAAAACCCTGTAATGCCAGTGAGGTTAACAACCTGCTGCAGATAGGTGCAGACACCATGAAACTAGAACAGTCATTAACAAACTACAGCCAGTTAAGTTTACTCTAGCCCTTGCTGTCATACTTGCAGTTAACTTTTGTGCGCATTTTTACGCACTGCACAATAGTTTCCCATGCACCTTAATAAGACGCTCCAAAGCCCCTTTACAAGCTGTGTACATCTGTAGCAAACATGTCATCTACTCTTGGTCTGACCACTCGTATCAAAGTGAAGGAGCCATTATGAGTCAAAAAGTTTTGACCCCTAAGTTAGAAGCTCTTAATTCACAGCTGTTGCATAGACGAAAAATTAACACTCAACACTATTATCAGTAATGTCAGTAAAATCTTAAATATTGCAGTACTGCCTGCCTATCATACATTCCTATTGGCCCACAGCTATGATAGGTTGTCCTACTGCCTGATAAAAATGTGCTGGAGGCTGCAAGGGACGCGCAGCTTTTCTCCATATTAGCAAGTGCTGATTTTGGCTACAAAGGTAAGTTACTGGAGGCTACCCCAGGCATGACATTAAGCCTTGTTATGTAACCACCAATTTTTTTTTTGTAGACTGAACGTTTAGTTAAGGTCTTAAGATTACACTGTAGATCCGCTTTAGAGGATAAACTCCCTTATATAACATACTTGGCAGTTTAATGAACATTTTTTTTACCGCAATTGATGATTCTTTCATTTTGGGAAGTTTGGGCAATCTTATTTTTTTTTTTTTATGTGTGGACATGTTTTGATGACACAAGACTCAGATTTGATGACACAAGACTCAGATTTGATGACACAAGACTCAGATTTACATCTTGTCTGTGTTCATTCTCATGCAGGTTTGCTGCCAAGTGTGTGTGCTGACCTCTTGTACTTTGTAACTTCAGCTGGAGTTGGATGGAGAGAGAATATCCTTACCCAACCTGGAGGGCATCGTAGTGCTGAACATCGGCTACTGGGGAGGAGGCTGCAGGTTGTGGGAAGGCATGGGAGATGAGCTATATCCGTTAGCGAGGTGAGTGCCTGTGGGATTTATATGGAGCCAAACATTACCAAGAGTAAAAAAAACAAAAAATGGGCTGTTTTATTTGTTCTCTGAAATTCCTAATAACCTGGTTTTCCTGGTAATTTATTACTTAAATAAAATAAATAAAATTACTGAATGGTTCTAGTCATTGGGTAACCCAAAAAAGAAAAGTATCCAGGCAGTCCTTATGACTTGGTAACTTGCATTCTAAAATTTGCAGCCCATGGATTAAATGCATCTGCCGCCGTGATGTCACTGCTGTAGTCTGTGTTGGGACATTTGCAGTCATGTGATCTGAATAAGCTTAATAAAAATAAAAGCAAACGACCTTAATAAATATAAATGACATCTGAGAGGGAACTGAGGATGCTTAGAATAGTGTCCCCCTTTGGCGAAAGGGAAATCAGCCTCAGAGCATGGCCACCTGCAATGAGTTTTGAGTGGCAGGATTACCAGATCCTCATGCTTTTTTAGTACTTTTAATAGCACTGCACATAGTGACAGACAATGTTATTTGGAAGCCAGTATTGGCAAAATAGAATTATGGTTACAGACACTTTTTTGTAAATACAGTGCTCCCGTATCAGTTCTCAAAGCGTTAAAGCTGAACGGTAGGCAGCAACTGATGGGGCTTGGCTTGAGTTTGCAGACATGCATTCGCTCCTACTGTATCCCTGAAAATAAGACACTATTTTATATAAATTTTAGGTGCAAAAATCCAAAATTTTTGCTAAGTAATAATTTAATTATACTTGAATATCTTTGAGTAATTTAATCTCCCTAGACTGAATTTCTGTACTTAATCATTAGTGTTTCATGTAAAATTAGTTTGATGTAATATACAGAATGGCCAAAGATCTCACTGCCGTCTAAGCTTCTCCGAGTTCAGCTCAGGCTTCAGGACACCTTTTTAATTATTATTTTGCCAGGTGGGGGGGGGATTCACCTGGTGCTGCACACTGTGTGTACCCGAACACAGGGAACGGTGACAGCTGGTAGCAGCCTAGAAAGCGAGTGGAATACAGCAGTGTTGTAAAGTGTTGACGTTTGGGCTGCATTGACTCAGGACCAGGGCCTTACAGTAAATTACGTTTAAAACGTTGTGGCCTCAAAGTTGCCGTGTTTCTATGTTAGAAAGTATGCAAAATAATCTAATCATTTTGTCTTTGAAGGCATGACGATGGGCTGCTAGAGGTGGTTGGAGTTTATGGATCATTCCACTGCGCTCAAATTCAGGTCAAACTGGCAAACCCAGTCCGTCTTGGCCAAGCACACACTGTGAGAGTAAGTCCTGGAGCACATGTTGCTGCTGAGCCGTGTTGTGTTGTGAGTTTGTAGAAATCATCTTGTCTTGAAAGATGAAAACATGGTAAATAAAATGTATACTATACGGGGGAGCATATAACCTCCTCCCATGATGTCTGTCTGATGTCCATGCCTGTCTAGGCTTAAGCTCTAATGCATCATAAATGGGGTTAAACAACCATTGCCAATGAAGTCATGTGGAGACCACTAGTGTCACATCTATGACATCCGCATCGGCCAGACACATAGAAAAATACATTAGCATCTCGACTGGGGAAAGACTTTAGGTGATGTGCTTGGGCAGTGAAAAACTTAGGGATGGAGAAAACATTAAGTGGCTGATGGCAGATGATACAGTGGACACACAAGGTTCTTACCGTATTTATTTCAGTATAACGCGCATTTTTTTATACCAAAAAAAGATGTCAAAGTTTTAGTGCGCGTTATACACGAGGGCTGGGGTGGACCGACGTTTTCTGCCCACCGAGATCTGCTCCCCCTGTAGCAGGGAGTCATGCATAGCAGTGGGGGGCGTGGCCTGACGCCGAAGCTGATGGCTGAAAGAGAGAGGAGCTCCGCGCCAAGGGGCTGTAATCTACCGTACCTCCATCTCTCGCTCAATCGCCTCAACAAGCCTCACAGGAGCGACTCTTCACCTTCCACAAGCCATCAACGCAGATTGGTGAGCAAATTTCCCGATTTTACCATGACTCCCCGGGTGCCCGAAAATTTAGGCCGTGGCTTGGGCCTACACCCCGGTTCCTCACCTCTGGTTAGCCTCTGGCAGGAGACCCCCCTACACCTCTGGTGACCACTGTTAGCCACTGCACACATCCAGGACACTACACAGCCACGTAACAGCCCGGACACCGGAACCGGCGGCCGAAAATTTAGCCCCCGGCTTGGGCCTACACCTCTGCTATCAGGTCAATTAACATCCGAAGTGTCCCATATACCTCTGACCCCTCCACAGACCCTGCAAAATTCGATTTTTAAGCGAAAATTAGGGGTGCGCGTTATACACGGGTGTGCGTTATACTCGAATAAATACGGTAATAAAGTTCTTTATGTTTATATAGCGCTGACATATTACGCAGTGCATTACAGATCATATATAGTCATCTCAGAGGAGCTCACAATCTAATGTCCCTACCATAGTCATGTATATTTTACTAACACAGTTATATGTCACAGTCTAAGCCCAGGGCTCCACTATGCGCTGGCATTCGCTGATGCCTGCACAAGCCTTCATTACATTTCTGTTGACATGGATGGGCTGTGGTCAACATTAACCTGACTGAGGACCAGCGGATCCAGGGCTCTGATGGTCTGTGGAGACGTTCAATGCAGGGGTTTTAACGGATAGTGGAGCCTAGGGCTATGTGTGTTACTAGCATAAGAGAATCTTTTTGGGGTAAGCCAATTAACCTACCAGCATGTCTTTGGCGTGTGGGAGGAAACCCACACAGGCATGGGGAGAACATGCAAACTCCAGACTCAAACCTAGGACACTAGAGCTGCATGGCCAGAGCACTAACCCCCTGAGTCAATGTTCTACCCATAGTGTCATATATTTGACAGTGATTTCTTTTAACTTGCAGCTCATTTTGAAAAAATCCAGAATGCCAATGCAGGTGGATGGGGAGCCCTGGGCCCAGGGACCCTGTGAAGTCACCATCACCCATAAGACGCACGCTTTCATGCTCTACCATGTAGGGGAACAAACTGACGACGATGATGATGATGACGACGACGACGAAGACTCTTCCAGTGATTCCGAGCAAGATACCCCACACCATGTGACCGACTGTGACACGCAAGCATAGAAAACTGCAGCTCAACAAAAATACCTTTTACATTCTTTCTTCTGCCTCATAGCACCACATATTTATTTATTTCATTGCACTTTTTTTTTTGTATATGCAATCTTTCGTTATTCAGACGCCATGGGGGAAGGTTATCAAGCCTGGCAGAGGAAGTGAGTGGACTAATGGTAGTTAGAGGCTTTTAAACTGATACCAAGTCTTTTTTATCTGGTTTTGGATGTTTATTTTTTATTTATTTTAGTATTTGTTTTTACAGATTTTATTTATTACAGGCTACACTCGCATCAAAGAGTTCCTGAAGCATGGTGGGTCAGAAGTTGACATCTGCTTAGGGTGGCCTCTTTAACTTCACTGGCGTTATGCCCGAACCCAGTACGGTCACAGTTTGTTCTTTGTTTGATCGCGTGCCTGGTTTGGGCTTAATAGGCCCTGAGTCACCGATGACCCTGAAGGGGCGGGGGTGCCATAGACCTCCATGTTAAAGGAAGCAGTGCCACAAAAAATGCTGCAAAACACCAGGGAGGTTAGAACTCTCTCAACATATACTGCCTGTCCAAAAAAAAAAGTTGATCCCATCGGAAAATTACTTCCAGCATGATTATGTTTCAGCTGTCAATAAGTTATTGAACCCTAAACTCTTATCTTAACCCTGTTGACAGCAGTCAGTCAGAGCTGGATTCAGGGCAGCCGCAATGCTCATCTCCTGCCTCTACCTCTTATCCCCGATCCAGGGTGACCTCATGGCGTCCAGTCATCAATGGGGATAGCGGAGGAAGTTCAGTGTCACTTCCTCAGACACCCCCTTTCCCGTAATGCCGGATAGGTTAAACAAAAAGTTCTGAAGTTATGATCATGGTCCTTCACCTGATTTGTAACCTTGTTACACACTGAAGCCTGAGCCCTGCTGTGCAGGTGATTACAGGAAACAATTATTCTTGCACTCTTTCTTCAACATGGCTGATAAATTACCCCAATGCCGTCTTTTTAAGGTGTATTATGTGTGTCATGTTTACCTTCCTCAGATCTGAATGTCATTCGATAACACTGTAACTGTAATTGTGCTGTTGTCGCAGCAAGTGAATTTTGGAGGCGAAGTAGTCACTTCCCCCCGGTCGCTGTCAGGTGTCAGCAGCCTGGAAAACGACCGGGTGCTCCTGTCCGTGAGCATCTGTCCACTTTTTCAGGCACTCAGGGGGCATAAAGATAATGTTCCCATGACAGGTCTATTGGGCAAATGGCCTATGCTTCGTTTGCCTTGCGGTAATTGCTCGTTTACATAAAGGAACCCTAAAGCTGGCCATACACCTTTAGATCTCTCTGTCCGGTATCCTTTGGATCTACCAACAACTATGTAGTGCCGGATCCTCTTCCATTGAACACAGGTAGACTTGATTGTTTAACCTTCCTAGCGCACCGGCCGTTTCGGCGCGAAACAGGCAATCGAGGCAGTGTACAAAGTACACTGCCTGTCATTCCCGGCACCTCGCCGGAGCTCTACACGCAGCTGCGTGAGAGAGAAAGCCGGCGCTCTTCCATTAACATGGAGGTCTATGGCGCCGGCCACCCCCCGCCCCCTTCTGCGTCACCGTGACGCGATCTGGGTGGTGCCGCCAACCCGGAAATGCTGCAGCGATGTAGACAATCACTGCAGCTTTCCGGGGAGGCATAGGGTCTCCCCGCCGCCGGCTTCCCGTGCGGTTGAGAGGACCCTGTTCACCGAACGAACAGGGTTCATCTCAACCGCATGGTTTTGGTAAAACAAAAGGAGATCTAAAGGAAATCTGACAGAGTAATCTAAAGTTGTATGGGGGCCCTAACAGATGTATTGATGGATTCCAAATGCCAGGATGCATTTAGTGGTCGTTCATTGTGTCATTTATTAACCAGTAAGGTAGACGCATTGTAGAAGAACTAATGCTGTAAATGTATAATGCTTCACCCTGTACGTCAGTGTCTCCAAAGTTTCAAGTTTTTATGTGTAATAGTTTTAACAGTAATATTTAAATGTAAAACTGGCCATACTCGGGTAGATTTAATCTTATTATATATTTACACCGTATATACTTGAGTATAAACCCATCTTTTCAACGAAAAAAAAAAGCACCTGGAAAAAATGGATGGCAGGGTGGCACTGCATGTGGAAAGATGGGTTATCTTTCCACCATGTTAGGCTATGTCCCCACTAGCGATCTCCTGCGATTTTTAATCGTGGGGCGGTGATCACTAGCGATTTTTCGGGCAAGGGATCAGGAGCGATCTGACTGCCCATAAAGAATGAATGGGGACGTGTTCAAAAATTGCGGACGATCGCATGTGTCATAGAACAAACAGGGAGCGATCGACAAAAATGCGGCCGATCACCTAAGTGGGGACATAGCCTCAAAAGGATACGTTGCACTAACGCTTCTGCCTAAACACAGGGTTGCGTTTGGCTGCTTCAGAGATGCGTTTCTGACGCAGCGTCTAGGTGATTTTCCCCCTCTTTGAATGAGGGGAGCACATGTCAAAAAATGTATACCCTCACATTTTTATTGGCTCCATACATTACCTGGCCCTGTTAATGCTTCCATTCTTGTGTTCTATTGTATTGCAGTAATGTCAACACTGTGTTGACAAACTGTGGTAACAATTCCATTTAATTTAGTCAAGAGTCAAAGCCCCTGAACATGATATCTAAGAGATGTAGTGAAGGGTTCTGGGAACATTTTAAAGAAAAAAGCATTGCTCTAGCTAATTGAGTTTTTGCATAAATTAAGTTCAAAGCGTGGTTGACTTACAAAATTTTGAACATAATTTATGCAAAAATGACATGTGCTAGAGCAGGGGTCGGGAACCTATGGCTCACAAGCCAGATGTGGCTCTTTGATGACTGTATCTGGCTCGCTGCCAAAAAAGTCACAAATTTCGGGTGTTTCCTAGATTCTTTAAAAAGCGCTGATCTAGAGGGCGTTACTTTTTAGCAGGCAGAGCAAGGTTATGTTCCCACATAGGTGATCAGCCGGGTGGCGGACACAATTTTAATCACTCGCGACAATTGCGGTCGGCCGATTGCTCACGTGATCGGGCACAATTGGTCAGGCGATCTTCACTCGTGATTTTTTAAAATAAATAGTATTATCCCCATCCCCATTGTAAAAAGAATTGCATCCATAGAGAATGAATGTCCACACTCGATCTAAAATCACATCCATTCATGTCTATGAGCGCAATCAAAAAAAAAAAATTAATGAATGTCCACACTCGATCTAAAATCACATCCATTCATGTCTATGAGCGCAATCAAAAAAAAAAAATGATGGCAATGACGTCACTTCTGTCAGTTGGAAGTCGGTGACGTCACTTACGGTTCGCACGAAATTACATTTTAAAATATATGTGGTTTATGGCTCTTAAAGCCAAAACAGTTCCTGAGCTAAAGCAATACCTTGCTTTCAAATATTTCGACAACCCTTCTCTATATATTGATGACAATTTAATCAGGGGCTTTGCAATTAACTCACAACATACGGCTGGAATTAAGCATAAGCAAATTTCTTTTTTTTCATTACATGTTGGGTGCTGAAAGGTGTGTCTTATAGTTGAGTGTATATGGTAATTTATTCAAATTTTAAGACAGTGGTTCCCAAACTGGGAGGCAGGCAGGGAAGTATTTCAGGGGGGTGCTGGCCCTCATTCTTAACTTGTGTTTGAGTGGAGGGGTGGGGGGGGGGGGCTCGATAATGTTTCTAACTAAAAACGGGGGCGTTTGAGAACCACTGTTTTAAGAGTTGAGTCAAGTAAATTGAAACGTCTGTAAGCTCCCTCTTCCCAGCTTTTTGGTCATCTAATACTCCAGAAACGTTAAGTTCTTTTGTAAATCTTTAATGCACCCTTTCTTCATTGCTCTCTGTCTGTGTACATGCTGTCTGTCTTGCTCACTCTCCTGCTCTCAATCTCTTACCCTCTGTTGTATTTCACCTTTTTTACATCGTTGCTTGTCACGCCTTCCTGTTCTTCCATGCTGCCCTTCTCTTTCGCACTTTTCTTTCGCACTTTTCTTTTACCTTTTTCTACCAACTTGTTGCAACTGTCATGTCTACCAACCTTAAGGACCCTTTCACACTGGCTGCGCCCCTTGCCGGCATGCACTGCGCTTGGAGTCTCCCATACACTTGTATGGGAAATGGCAAGCGTGGTGACACAGAAACGCATGCTTCACACTTTCCTTGTGTTGTGTTTTGTAGTAACGTGCAATTACAAGGTCAGCGTGCAAAGTCCTATGGAAACCTGTGTAACTTGCGTTTACGCCAGCCAGCTGTAACCCAATCACTGCTAGTGTAAAAGTACCCTTAACATCCATCTGTCTGTCCGCTCATCTCTTCCTGCTATGCCACATCCTATCACTGCCATAATGCCATGGACATAGGAAGGGATGGTTTACATACAATGGTGTGGTAGATATTGGACAATTGGACAGGATAAGTGTCCATTACTGATGTCCGACCATTTACAGCATTATGTCTGCTTTAGTTCTACTTTAAGGAATATTGCCTCTATTTATTATTAAAATGATCATGGTAGGTTATTTATTGGGTGAAATGCTGCATTTCTGGCACGGGTCTTTCTAAAGTTGGTAAAAACTTTATTTTTGTTTTTTGTTGATGGCAGTTGTAGGTGGTAGTGTCAGCTGGGTATTAAAGCAGACCTATAGTGTAACAATAACACCTTTACTTTCACATTCCAGCTTTACAAGATCTTTAAGTTATACAGTCTATAAGTAAAGCAGCATCTGTCTGCTGGCTGGTCACATGATCAGCATTAACTTTTTGGGGGTTAATATTCCAGCAGTTTGGCCAATCAGAACTCATGACGTCAGCCTTCCCAGATGCTCTACATTTTCATAGGTGACATGTCAAGGAATCCGAGAGATACTGTATTAGCCTTTAAGTCTGTGTTTCTAAATTTCTTTTTAATATATCGCAGACAGACGTTTAATATAAAGATGCAGCTGCAAGAAATTGTTTGTGAGCCCATTGATGACCCTCTCCATAGAACAGAGCTATGCCGAGATTATGTAAGCCGTACCGGCCTGGTCCTAAAAAATTTTTTGCCTGGTCGGTTATCCTTTAATACTGCCTCTCATTCGCTGACCCAGAGTGAGTTGGCATATGTTAAACTTAACGTGGCACAACTTTCCATAAAGTTAACAGCATGTATTTCATGTGACTGAAACTACCGAAGCCTAAAAATCAGCTTTACATTCAGACAATTTTCATTCTTTATAGGAGTGGTTCCCAAACTGTGGGGCGCAAAGGTGTTCCAGGGGGCACTGGCCCTCATTCTTAACCTATGTTTGAATAGGGAGGGGGGCGGGGGTGGATAATGTTCCTAAATAGAAAAGGAGGGCCCTGTAGGGAAAGTTTGTGAACCACTGCTTTATAGTGAGTTCAACAATGGCACTTTACATACTCTCAGTGATAACTCTGCGTTAGGCTATGTCTCCTCTGGGTCAAAATCCCCATGTTGAACACGCAACAAGTGTGGTAATTTTGGCACTTCGGTAATGCGTCCATTGATATTCAATAGATGCGTACACACTGGTGGATTGGAGATGCGTCTTATGGACATATGGAAGTATAAAGGCGCTAACATGCCCATTGAGGGTGAGATATACGTGTCAAAAAAGGGACAGTCAATAAGGCTATTTGTCTACTGTATCTGCCCAGAATGCAAAAAAAAAATTGGTGATGCCCCGCAATTGTCAGTGGGCAAATCTTGAATTGCGATGTTTGTTTTCTTTCTGTATTATCAGGCAGACGCAATGGAGACATAGCCTTAGGCAGACTGGAAACCTATTAAATAAAATGGCGCAACGCATCAATAACGTCTTAACGCTAGCAAGTCCTTACTATGTTGCAATTAGCAACCATGCAGAAGGTCAAGTAATTCCAAGGTCTGGTTGTTTGTTGGCTGTAGGTGTTCCACTATTGGTCTCCTTTTTTTAGTTATCTGACGCTAAGTCTAGTTTTAGGGATTTCTTTTTAGGGCCTTGTACACAATGTTCTTTTTATGGGGGATGTTCACTTTAACAAGAACCCTTCACGTTGGTCCTTTCAGCAATAAACGGCTGTTTATTTTATTTTAGAGCTACAAGTGTGTTGTATTGCAATATAACCACCTTAAAATGATCACAATACCAAAGCTTTTTACATTCCATCCCCCCCCCATGTATGATTCATTTACTGTCCAATGAGGAGCACCATTGTGTACAAGGTCTTAGAAAAACGGGTGTGTTTTTTAGTAACAGGATTTATAATCTAGAATGAGATGTACAGCAGGTTAACGTTACAATTTTGTTTGTACAGACTGTTTAATCATTCCTATGGAGAAAGAGACTTGTTTACAAAAATGGGTTTGTACAGGTGAGGCCGCCTTCCTATACTGACCCATTGACACGAAGAGGTTTATTTTTTTAAATTACGCTTTATGGATATATTTAGCTAAACATCATAACTCCGTCCTAGAGATGAGCAGATTGTTCATCATTGCTTCATGAAGTTGGATTATGGATTGCCATATATACTCGAGTATACCCCACCCAGAATGTAGTCCAGGGTACCAAATTTGCCTATACTGGAGTATATAGGGTTCAGTGCTCAGCGTAGACATTCTCTTTAGGTTAAGCTTCCAAGGTTCCCCAAATGTATAATTGTTGGCACTTGACAAAGTCTCATGGGGCTCAATGGTTGGATAGTCGCTGTTTCGAGAGAACTCTAGACTGTTTTAAGCCGGGAACACATGGCTCAATATTGGAGCCGTTCGAGGTTCCCTGCAGCAGCGTGATGAAATTCGGCTGTCAGATATCGGAGGAGCTGGAGAGACTTGCGGTCTACATAAGCAATGTCATCGTCCGTGGTTTTTGGTTCGATGACCGATTTCCCTGTTTTTGAGAAGGATTGATTGGTCCCACTCCAAAACAGGGATGGCCGCATATGATATGTGCCAGATAGATGACCTTGAGCGCGCATGGCACTTAAAGCGGCCATCGATCTGGTCCATATCTACACGTGTGTACACAGCTTAACCTTCTGAGCGTCCGTGACGCCGGACTTATGTTTACATCCTCCAGCTGGGCAGGCAATCACTGAGGAGCTCCGCTGCGTTTGCCCGTGACACGGTTATACAAAAAACCGTGCCACCTGCGCAACGCCCAGAAGGTTAAAGGCTGGGATACACTGCACTACAATTTTTGAGCCGACAGAGAGATCTTGGCAGTAGCGTGATGACGTTCCTGGTTCCCTATTCAAAGTATATGTTAGTAACCCGTTCGGCTCTCGCTCGGAAAACTGCATACACGGGTAGATTTTTTCCCAGATTTCTTCACAGCTCAGTGTCGTGAACGCGCACGACGCTCAGCTGTGCAGAAATCTGGTAAAAACCAACCCGTGTATTCCTACCTTTAGTGTTGCCGGTCTTATTACATTATCAAACCCTTACTAATCTTTATTCCCTACACTTTGGGAAGTTACCATAATCGATTGCCTGTGAGTACCTGTCTAGCATGGGAACAGAACATGAAGCTGTCCATCTTACCCCGGCACTGGTTTTGGGGTGCATTGGCCTCTATCACTGTAAAGTTTGGTCTTGATAAGTAAGGTTTTCTTGTAATATAGATCCATAGCTACCAAAGCTACCTTTTACTTTATGATGTTTGGTTTATAGCGTGTGTGTTTGCACTACTGAAGTCATGTCTAGCTAGCCAGCGGTCTGTGACCATATAGCACTGTTGTATGGCCCTAACTTATTATAAGTTACAGCAAGTCAGTGGTTCCAAAACTGGGGGGTGTGAAAGTATTTCAGGGGGCGCTGACCCTCATTCTTAACCTGTGTTTGAATGGGGAGGGGGGCTCGATAATGTACCTAAATAGAAAAAGGGGGCCCTGCAAGGAAAGTTTGGGGACCACTGCAGTAAGGCATCTAATGCATAATTTTGTATTGAAGATGTGGCCATTGTTATTTGAACACTGTTTATGGACAATCCATGAAGCCATTTTTTTTTTTGCTGCTAAATACATCAGTAATATGCCGCTGTTATTTGTGTGTATTGATTATTCATTACTGTGACCTTAACACTGGTCATAATGTGACTATGCTGACTATACTTGTGTTTTACTCTTCACCAATAGATTTAAAAATTGTATTCAGTCGCCAGGATTTAACATTTGCATTGGGTTGGGCTTTGCTTATGATTTACAGCCTTCAGCTCAATAACTTCTTAAGAGAAAAGATAATTCTTTGTAATGGAAAAATACTGTAAGGGGATATCCAAAGGCAGCCATTGCTTTCCTTCTAGCTTCTGATTTGTTATGGCAGGAATGCTATAGACACAGGGGTGCACAGAACGTTTTTAGTAAGCTCCTCAGATGAGTACCAGGAGATGGGGTTTGGTACTCACTCCATATGTAGGGTGGTCTTCCTCAATGTCTCCCTCACTGTCCTCTGCTTCCTGCATGGTAGATTCTGCTGCAGATGAACCTCCCTGTTCCTTATTTAGCCTCAGATTAACATCCACATCCACAGGTCACCAGCTGGCTTTTGGGTCGAAAGTAACTCTCACAGTACAACAACGTTTGAACCCCCAAATCTCATACCTCAGTAGTAACTAACCCCTGAGACTACCTGCAGTCCAAATGTCAACCTTTCATAGTCCTATTCCAGCTGTCACACAGTGCTTTTCTCTTGTCAGATTTTACCCTTGCATATGCCTACTCTGACTTTCATCCCCCAGATCTCCAACACCCTTAGAAGTCCAATCTTAATTTTTTGGATTATTAATTTACATTCCCAGTGTCACCCCCCTAACTGCAACCTTTTATAGTTATTCATGTTTCCCTGCGGTTATCCAAGTGACATAAATTGTATACATGTAACATTTAGCTGCGGCCGCCCAGACACGGAGCGCCTCCAAGTTGTTAGTACGCATATGAGCTGTGTAACAATAATGCAGGTACACAGAGCTAGGTTTGGCCCCTTTTGAGTACTAGAGTACCACTTATGTGCACCCCTGTCTTTAGACATCGATTGATCTTAACAGTTGGATATGGTATCCTCTCCAGCAGCACTGGTTCAAAAATCTTTGGTTACAGAAAGTTTGGAGTTAAAAGATAAACACTTTTATTGGCTAACTGAAGTCATTACTATTATTGATAAGAGTATTTGGTTATATTTATGAGCTCCGGCTTCTCTGCCCTTTACCTGTAAATGATAATATACTGAGTGCAGTAAATCCTCTAATGTAGGTAACCTCTCTAGCATTCATGACGAGCTTAGCTCACATGAACCCTGCTTACCCCAGGAA
>CM070042.1:51480017-51490247 GCA_036250615.1 Ptychadena robeensis
AAGTTGGTTGTACAGAAGTTGCATGGTAATTGTATGTGGTGTATGGGGGCCTTTACCCATTCCTAAAGGGGTAACAAGAACATTACATTTAAAATTATATTAAATTAAAGGAGTAAATAGAATAATCAAATAAGTAAAGGACATAGGTGCAAACATCGTCCCTCACTGTAATTTATTCTGCACTGGATGGGGTACAGGTCCTGGCACTTGCTCACAGTGCTCAGCCCTGGCCATGTTCCTGTGTGTCAGTGGTTACCAAACTGGTGGGCCCTTATCCTGAACCTGTGTTTGAATAGGGAGGGGGGGGGGCTCAAAAAGGGGGGCCCTGCAAGGAAAGTTTGGGAACCACTGCTGTATGTAAACATAAACATATCCTCAAGTATCCTGTTTGGCAATCACAGTAGTGATGAACAGCATTGACAATATTTATACAATATCACAAATTTTTCGCCTAATATTCTCCACAAATTTGAGAATTGGTGATCTCCAGTCATTGCGCAACTCAGCACTTCTACATGCACATATTGCGAACGCAATGCACGGCAGTTCCAGGTCCTGATGTAAAAAATCTCTAATATTCGCGATTACAAGGATATAGCACTATAGTCAAGATCTGCACAAATTCTCTAAGTGCCGATATTTACAATAAAAAATCAGGATATCAGTAGCACAGGAAATAGTTCCAACAATACTGTCTGTATAGTTCAGTTGCAGCTAATGTTGATCAACATGGCCACAAGTGAACTGTACAGGGCATGCGCAGTAGCGCGACTCATTTTTCCTACACTACTCTGCACATCTTTGAATCTTTCCTGCTGCAATGTTTAGCCACAGGGGATATCAAAGGGCATGCACAGTAGTGTGGGGAATTAAGGTTACTTGAGGGAATATCGATATTTTGAGCGTTTCTGTTCAGCCCTGACGCGGGACCTGTAGAACATCAGCACTGGAGACTTCGAGAGACATCAGTCCAGAATGGATTACAGAGGGGGACATAGCTACAACAGTGCCGGTTGAAAAAAAAATATTTTAAAAGCAGTCTAACGTTCATTTCAGCCTTGAGGCATTAAGCCCCCCATACACCACATACAATTACCATGCAATTTCTGTGCAATCAACTTTTCTTCTACCAAAACCATGTAATATGAGGACCTTTCTACACCTTCCAATCACTATGTATTCTATCAGGGAGGTCACTATACTACATAGTTGTTGGTAGATCTGATGGAAATTGTATGGAGGAATCTAAAAGTGTATGGGGTGCTTTAGAGTTCCGGGAGACCCCTAGGGTCCCCATACACCTTTAGATTTTTCTGTCAGATTTCCTTTAGATCTCCTTTTGTTTTACCAAAACCATGTAATATGAGGGACTTTCTAAACCATCAAGTCTACCTGTGTTCAATCACAGAGGACCCGGTACTACATAGTTGTTGGTAGATCTAAAGGATATCTGACAGAGAGATCTAAAGGTGTATGGCCAGCTCTATATTTATTCCATTGTTATTTGTAATCATTCCTGTATTCTTACATATAAACATGCTTTTTTAGGCAGAAATTTCAAGTTTGAATATTCTGAAACTAATTTCAAGCTGGGGGGGTGAAATTTTTAAAGAATCACATTCTGAAGAATTTAACTGTCTCTACTGATGATCAGCATGGCAGCCAAGCAGTTACTAGTTCTCTTATTGGAACTTACTTATGTTCTCCGCAAAAAAGTGATGCAGCATTGTGAAGGATCCCAGTGGATTGACAGCAGTCACATTTAACAGGTAAGGAACATCGGAAAACATCTTGAGGTCCGTAACCTGGCAGCTGTATGGATTGGAGTCAGACTGAATGCACTGACTAGGAGGGTCCAGACCTGCTAATCCCAACCTGCAAGAGTGAAGGAATTGGAAGGTAAAAGAAATATTTAGTCTAGACTGGCCTGAAACAGTGTAATGCGGGCCATGGGGGGGGGGGCATGCCCACCCAGTCAGGTCTGGGTGCCTGATTGATTGGGCCCCCTTCTGCACCCACCTGACTTTTGATTGGCTGCCCATGCCCATCCTCTCCTGTCGCTCTGGCACCGACCCTGGGTCGGCCTTAGTTGTCCTCGAGTCAGTAGCAGGCACTGGTGACCTGTGGTGATGGTGGATGGTGATGGGACATTTGAAGACTCGGAACCAGGTGGTGGTACATGAATTTGATTGTTATTGTCTAATAAAAGGAGCTATGGCCATTTAAATCCAATTTTGGTGGAGTGTTTTCTTACAGGGTATGAAGATGGAGGGAAGGTTAAAGGGAGGAGAACCACGGAAGCCATGAAGCCATTTCAACATCAATCTTTCCATAAATGTATGTGTGTTTTGTGTATACTATGTTATGTAAAAGCTATAATTGGGACCAAGACAGCCGTCAGAAATCATGGGGCCCTGTAAAGCAAAAATGTCCGGGCCCCATGACAAGACTTGTTGAGGGGGGTGGTAGCAGAAAAATCGCTGCCGGCAGCATATTGTACACAGTGGCAATCGGGGAAGTCAGTGAGCAGAGGGTGCTGTGCCGATCAGGCAGCAAGTCAGGGCCATGTGCTGACCATCAGGCCCCCCCAGCTGCCCGGGACGGGAGTCCCCTCTGTCCCCCCCCCCCCTGACGGCGGCCCTGTTTGGGACATTCAAAAACCATTTAGCCTGCCACCATTGTGGATGTGTTATTGGTATATTTCACTATATAGTGTTGCCAGGGTTGTACCATTGAATTTAGATTTGAATTGAAATGAATTGACCTTGGGAGACGATGAACAGCATTTTAAAAGCTTGTTTTTATATGCCTTTCCTTTGTAGATAGGCATATGGACTTACTTCGTAACCAGTAATTTATGTAAGTAAAGGAAGGATCATTTCCTAGATCCCAACTGTGAAGTACGACTTTCTCCACCAGGGGTGTCCAAACTTTTTGCACACAAGAGGGCCAGGTTATATGAAGTGAAATGTGTGTGTGTGTGGGGGGGGGGGGGGGGGGGGGGGGGGGGGGGGTGACCATCAGCCCGACATTGTTTTAACCATTAACATTAAACACAAATGAACAATACCATGGGGTGAGATCTCTTCCTTCACATATACCTGGCATTATTATTGTAAAGCATTAGCCAATTACTTTCAAAGCACTGATAAAGACTGCTCCTAGGTAGGCTGGGACTTGTCCAGTCAAACATGACCTAACCCCACAAGTCCTGACCATCTCCTATCTATGACATATGGAGAATCAGTGAGAAGATTTCCAGCACCGCTCACCTTATTGCTGTGTCCTGATAGTAGGGATAATCTGCATGATGAAACAGCCATAGAAGGTGTAAACCCTTGAATGTACCATTTGCCCGGGGGCGGGTTCAAGCGAAAACCCTAGCTAGAACTTTTACATTGACATTACAGCTGTAGTTCTTGAGAGAAATGGGAGTCCTTTCGCTGCACTGGAAGCAAGTTTTTAAGTCCTTTGAGTACAAAAAAAACTTTCACCCCTTCTCTAGTAGTGAAATGATGTCATCCCAGTGTAGATCGCCTGTGCATATCATTGATTTTATGACTGAGGCTGTAGGTCAGTGGAAACTTAAATGACCCCTGGGCCTAACTTTGGACATTTAGGAACAAGGACACGAGGCGTACAACTTATTGCAATAAAGACGCTACAGTGCAGGCTTAGCAAGGGCTGTTCTTAGTTCTGGTTTTGGACTTGCATGCTCTACACAAAACAAAGAGGAACATCACTTACCTGTAGGTAGTTATAAATGTAGTGTGTAAGAGAGGGTCAGGCCGGACATCCCAGGTACAGTTAATCCTTTCGGGGTACTCAGAGGCCCAGCAATGGACATCAAGCTTCTGAGGAGGAACTAAACACAAATGTGTTAAATAAGAATTGTCTACATTTCTCTACAAACTTATATTTTACATTTGGTTTTGAAAGGACAAATCTGCTGTCACAAATTGTGGTGTCACCAGAGATCTGTAACTGCAGCTTCACCCTCTACCAGTTGTGCTGTGTCACTTCCCAAACCTCAGAGGACCAGGATCTTTCATAGATCAGCTCCCTCTGCTGGTGGAAGAGATTGTGGCACCTGATGTGACTCCTCCTCCCTCTGCTGGATACCAGTTGCCGTTCATTATCACACCTGGAGCCCTGTCCAATCAGACCACCTTACCATGTTTTTAAGGAAGTCTAAAATTCCCCATACACATGTCAATTTCTCATACGATTCTTGCTTGATTAGTCGGCATGCTTGTGCAAGAATCGTTCACTGTCCACCTTGAACGATCGACCCAAAAGCTGTCGGAATCGACTGGTGAATCAATCGTCCAGGAATACGACATGTTGTTATTTTTGGATCCATTGTTTGCCTTCAAAGTATGTTGGTGGTGGTCATCGATCGATTTTTAGTATGACAATGACACCATTTGCGATCCAGAACATTCTACAATTCAATCTGGGAAAGTTGGATCATCTAAAAATGTATTGTTCAAGGTGGGGTGTTAATCGATTGATCATTGATTTTTCGTTCACTGTGAATGATTGAATCGATAGTTGATTGGGAAGAAATCAACCCATGTATGGGGACCTTTAGGCAACAGAGCGTTGCCTGAACAAAGGGGTTTTTCAGTCTCTGTGCCACAGGCTCTGATCACATTGGTCTGCTTTATTGTTGCTGACCCCTGGACTGTTTTTGACTACCCTATTTGCAGCCTGCCCCGACATCTCTACTTCGCTTTGGAATTCTACTGTCAGTTGCTGCCAGTAAGTGTAACAAGGGGCCGCAACCTGGGGGCTCCCCGCAGCAAATTCCACTCCTTGCGGGGGGCTCTGGTGAATACCAGGGGGATCCTTAGACTCTGCTTCCTGGTTTATACTTGTCTGGTGACACGGTGGGTCTATTGCTCCCGTGTTCCCCCCATACCAATGAGTATGGCTATTGCAAAGGACCCCCCTTAGCCTCTTATGCGTTTCATAGAGTGACTCTATGATTAAGTTTGTTAGAATAAAACGTGTAAGAAGCTAAGGGGGGTCCATATGGGGGTGATGAAAATGGATTATTAATAAAGTGGAGATTGGACTTTTTCCAGAGTGCGGAGCTTTTCTTCTTGTTTAAATACCTTGATCTTTCGGTGCTTGTTCTAGGTCTGTGTCTGTTTTTATTTGGAGTAGATGGTCCATTAGTAGGCCACCTATCTGCATTGCTGACCTCAAACACACTGCTGACCTAAGCATGTCATCAGTTGACTCCTGAATACTGGAGGATTTTCAATCCAAAAATACATTGTGAGTTTGGGGGGTTCTAGGGGTTCACCTTCACCACGCTAGAGTCCAGCAAATGTCCCAAACCATGCTTTATTCAGCATACAAAACAACGACAAGGCTTAATGGCAGCCGTTCCAAAATAATAGTCCGTCATGTACCCCAAAACCGATACCCCAAACAAGGCGTCTTACGGTTTCTTGATGACGTGTCCCCAATCAATAGTCTGTGTAGTCCACAGGGGGAAGGGATCCAGCTTGTCCTTCATAGACATGTGTCTCAGCAAGACCATGAGTTCATCCTGATGAGATCACCTGACCTCATTAGGGCTTGTTTCCGCTCATGCGGTTTGCTGCGGTTGTATCTGCGCGGCTACAGCCGCTCCCGCCCGCACCACAAGCCTTTTAGTCTGTGGATACACGCGGACGTCCGTGCGTTCAGATGCAGACTCTGGGCAGCCCCCATGTTAAGGATACAGTTGGGACGCGGATGCGTTTCAAAACACTGTAGCTAGCGTTCACAACCGCACCCTAAACCACATCCGCATCCATCCGCATTCGAACGCGCACAAACGCACCAGTGGAAACTATATTGATGTTTCCAATGGATGCGATTGACTGCGCTTGCGGCCGCGCGGTTACAAACACGCAAAAACGCTAGCAAACGCACCAGTGGAAACAAGCCCTTATATGGCTGTTGTGCAGCCCAAACCAACCCTTCTCCAGCCTCCCAAGGGTTATCTTAGGGCTTGTTTCCACAAAATGCGGTTTGCTGCGGTTGTATCTGCGCGGCTACAGCCGCTCCTGCCCGCACCGCAAGCCTTTTAGGGCTTGTTTCCATTGTAGCGTTCCCGTGCGGTTGCAGCCGGGCGGCCGCCCCCGCACACAACCGCATCCATTGGAAACTTCAATATAGTTTCCACTGGTGCGGTTGTGCGAGTTCGGGTGCGGATGCGGTTTAGGGAGCGTTTCTGAACGCTAGCTGCAGCGTTTTGAAACGCATCCGCGCCCCAACCGCATCCACATCTGCAATACAAAAAAAAATCGCATCACAAAAACGCGCGGAAACGCGCAAAAACGCGCGACACTTTAGGCATGCGTTCAGCCACGCGGCTGCAACCGCACGGGAACCCTTCAATGGAAACAAAGCCTGAGTCTGTGGATGCACGCGGACGTCCGTGCGTTCAGATGCAGACTTTGGGCAGCCTCCATGTTAAGGATGCGGTTGGGACACGGATGCGTTTCAAAACACTGTAGCTAGCGTTCTCAACCGCACCCTAAACCGCATCCGCATCCATCCGCATTTGAACGCACACAAACGCACCAGTGGAAACTATATTGATGTTTCCAATGGATGCGATTGACTGCGCTTGCGGCCACACGGTTACAAGCGCGCAAAAACGCTAGCAAACGCACCAGTGGAAACAAGCCCTTAAAGGTGACCCAGCCCAAAAATAGGTGACACATATATACCGTTCAGGACCCATCCCTGGCGCCCTGTACACCATATTTTACAGGTTTCCCATAATTCCTGATTTTGTAGAGACCGGTTTACCGCAGCTTTTAACTCACATCCAAGGTATAGCTCCAACATAGACAGGACTTTGTTGTTCTCAGGGTGATGACAACTGTATGTACCAGCTTGGTACTTCTTCACGTCCATCAGAGTCAGCTGATGTCCATTTGTGTGGACTTTGTGATGGTCAGGTATCCAGATCCCATTATGTTTCCATTTCACGTCCAGCGACTCCATTTCATTGCATTGTAAGACGATGTCGGTTCCCAGCTGCTCATACTGCTGTGCGATGGGAACGTGCTCTGTGTGAAACCCCAAAAAATAGAAACCTTAACAGTAATCTACAATGAACTCATGGATATTCTGTTTCCCTACATATATACAATCATCAATTACAAAGGATTTCATTAACCTCCCTGGTGTCACACAGTGTACCCCCGTCTCTCTACACAGCACCGGTGTCAATTAGACATCGGTGATGTGGGCTGGAAAAAGCTGAGCCACCTCCATTAACATGGAGGTCAATGGCGCCACCCCAGTCCCATTTACACTGAGGGCCAGAAGCGCTGCAGGTTCATGGAGCACCGGCGATTATGCCCTATCCCTGGTATGGGCACAGTTTGATCCAAAACCAAACTGTGACAGTACGGAGTTCAGGCATAACACCAGGGAGGTTAAGCACTAATGTGAGGATTGTGGCACCAAAACATAATAGGTGAACCTCAACTAGTTAAAAAAAACAGGTTTGTGATGTTATAAGGACCCAGCAAAGAAAGTTTAGCAGTCTAAAAAATCCCTTTGTTTTAAATTAAAAACATGAATATGCCTAAACCTGGGGTGGGCAAACTTAAGCCTGGGGGTCGAATCTGGCCTGTTTAGCTTTCTTTTCCGGCCCTTCGTCACTTTGTTGAAAAGTTGCTCCCCTTTGCTTGCTCTCTGCAATAAGGACGATGCCTTGGGGACTATGCAGTGGTATGATCATGATGCTGTTGGTGTATCCCCATGGCTACAAGAGGAATTTTCTGCTCATTGTAATAAATCAGCATTTTGTGTTTTATGTGTATGAAATTGGCATACCTATAGTGGGTCGGCCATTATAAGCTTTTGGTCGGGCCCCTTCATCAAATTTAAGAAGCCAATGTGGCCCACAAGTCGAAAAGTTTGCCCACCGCTATCCTAGACACTCCTGTTCTGTAGCCTCACAGTGGTATTTCTGCAGGTTGAGATCATATAGGGCAATGATGCCGCTAATTACTGGTCTGACCATTATAGGACACACGAGTAATGTAGGGGATAGAATAGGGGAGGGCAAACTAGGGCCCGGAGACCAGATCCGGTCCGTTTAGCTTTCTTTTCCGGCCCTTTGTCACTTGTTGAAATGATGCTCCCCTCTGCTTGTTCCTTGCAATGATTGCACATAATGCCTTGAGGTGTCCAAACATTGCCTTGGGGACAATGCATGTGATGACACGGTGGACACATCCTCTAGGAATTATCTCTGCTCATTGAAATAAATGAGCATTTTTTTATGTTCAGGAAATGTAAAAAGATAACATTCCAGTCCCTGTTATGAGTGATACTGGCGATGCATGGAATTGGCACACCTATGGGGGGTCGGCCATTACAGGCTCTTGGTCCGGCCCTTTCATCTAATTTAAGAAGCCAATGTTGCCCACATGTCAAAAAGTTTGCCCACCCTTGGGCTAGAAGGACCACAACATAAATTAAGGGACAAGGGCATCTGCCAATACTGGAAGGTTTACTACAAGGGTATAGTTAGATATGCAGAAAAGTGAATATAAGGACTCTTGGAGAAACCTGTCCTTACCAAATTAAAATACAAATCTCTATGATTAAAGGGGCTAGATCCATAACAATTACTGTGCCTGCGTCTTATGGTCCGAATGTGCAAACACCCGCCATCACTTGGCCACATGTGGTCGCACTTTGGCTCCCCGCCAGCGTCCTTACTCTCCCGACAGCACCCTGCTGATATAAGCAATGCAGAGCTGTGCGTGGTAAAGCTGTACTCACGCTGGCAGCTTTCTCACACACAGCTTAGAGAGGAGACATTTGCAGCAGTTGCCCTGGGACCCTTCCCTGTGTGTGAGGAAGATAACGATCTGTGTCTACAATTGTGGCTGAAGTTGGTACTGCATGGGATTTTTCCCCAATTGATTTGAACACTTCAAATATTTTTTTCTCTTTTTTTGCTCTAAAAACTGGGTACGTCTTATGGTCAGGTGTAAAAAATACGGTTACTAATATAAATCTGGTATTTCCATGATCTATTTTACATTTTTATCTTAAAAACAAAAGATCCTTGACAATATAGTTAATACTTTACTGCTAGAGAAAACAAATATTTTTCTACCTCACCTGTGTTCTCCAAGAAATCCGAAGGGATTGGCAAAAGTAGAATGACCGCAAAACTGAGTGTCAAGATCATCCTCCTGTTACAACAGACGAAGTAGAAAAGTTTTAAATGTTGAAAATGTTGTTTATGAAACCATGTTCAGGGGCTTTGCAATCAACTCATATAGTCAGCTAGTTAAAAGAATCAAAGCCATCTCCAGTGAACAGACCCATTGAATAGAATGCAAACTTACTGTTGTGTGTTAACCTTTCGGTCAATGCGCATTAAGGGCTTGTCCCCACTATAGTGATTCCAATCGTGGCACGGAGACAGCGGGAGATCGCTAGCACCCAGTGATCTGCCGCAATCAGAATTGCAGGCAGGAAGTGGGAGGGGACAGGACATCTTGCCCCACCCCGCCTGATCCTGCCCTTCCAGGTGTGGTGGGCCCCCTTGTAAATATGGGTCGCATAGCACTTCTTTGGCTGCTATAGTGGTTCCTATGCCACTGCTTGAGGGTTATATTGGGTTCTGATAACACTTTTGGCATATGAAGGTTCCTGCTATTGCACAAGTTGTTCCAATGTGTTGTATGATCTTCCCTGTGGTAGGATCATACAGGGTCGGCGCTAGAGGCCAGTCCCACCAAGTCACTCACCTCAATTGGGGCCCTGCCACCTACAATCATTTAAAAAAGGACGGAGCAGGGTTTTAAGCCCTATGCCCAGGCATACTGTCATTCAAATGGCTGTTCAAGCAATTAAGCAATGTCCATGCAGGCTGGTTAGAGGAATATACTAGGAAGAGTATATGCATATACAATCACCATCACCCAAGGCATTGATGGGGTCCAACGATAACTACCAGCTGCTGGAGGGTATACATAAGGCTGAGACTCAAACCCGGGGTAACACAGAAAGGCAGTCCTTGCATAGAGGTTACACTTCCCTCTGACCCAGGCCCTGGCTGGGAACACTTATCAAGGCGGCAGGCAGGAGCACTTCTTACATGTGAGAAGCTCTGAGCTCCAAGCTCTGGAGTGGCGAAAGCCGGCCAAACAATCAATCAAGCTACATAAATAACCTCTGCCCAGAGGG
>CM070042.1:51499375-51518994 GCA_036250615.1 Ptychadena robeensis
TTGCCATTCCTTCTGACAGTGAGTGACAACATTGCCATTCCTTCTAACAGTGAGTGAATAATTAATATTGTTATAAGTTTTTACAAATTTCTATTTACTACTAACTTCGCTCTCAAATTATATTTCAAGCGTTGCACTGTTGCAATTTGGCTCTTGGAATTTGGTCAAATACATTTGCCTACCCCTGACTTAGGGAAAGGGTAAGGGCAAATTTTTTTTAATGGTTTATTAAAACTTAAGCTGGCCATACACATCAATCACTGTGTGCGATTGTGGCAAAAGTGCTTCATCATCACCGCTTCATGTGTAATCTGGTGTCTGGGGCTGATTTATGGTGACATTCCTGTTTGCAGTCTGAGCTCTGATTCTAAAGCACTCTTATACTATTTACACAGATTTTTTCAATCATAGCTAAAGTTCATACTGCAAATCAACATTTTTGACTTAATTCAAATTGTGAATATCCGCCGCCATATTCAAGAAATGAGCAAATTCGCTATTCGAATATGAGGAGCTCAACACTACTCTGAAGTAGTAAGTCAAAGGTTCAGCAAATCCAGTCCCTTTGACTTTGTTTTTGCTGTATATGAGGTACCAGTGGCTGATGATGGGACCAGTTTATAAATTGTTTGCCTTATGGGAATCCGAATAGGTCATTTGCAATTTGGGTGCTAACCTTGATTTAGACCCAGAATTTTAAGTGACAATAAGTGATAAGAAGCAGAAAACATGCCCCCCTTGACTGAAAATAGGTGCCCATGGCTGAAATACTTTTAAGCATCACCATACTGTCTGTGAAGGTTTTCATTTATCCATTGTATATGTGTAGTGTTTGATTCAAATCAACTGGACTTGCCGTGTTTGTTTCTTGAAGACGTTTTGTCATCCGACTGGCCTTCTCTGGCTTTGTACATGATCTTACTGGGATATATACTCTGGGGTATAGCTCCACATTATCTGTAAACCACCATGGGGTCTGAGCCTTTGGAGGTAGTAGGTTTCTACATTAGCATGATTTGAGCTTTGAGGTGGTATTAACCCATCCAGGGAAAGGTGTTCAAACATTATTGTACTGTAACATCATCCTCTCTGGTCTTCCTCTCACTAGACTTTCGCCTCTTCAGTCCATACCAGGGGGATCCTTAGAATCTGCTTCCGGTTTATACTTGTTGGTGACACGGTGGGTCTATGCTCCGTGTTCCCCCATACCAATGAGGATGGCTATTGCAAAAGGACCCACCTTCGCCTCTTATGCGGTTCATGAGTGATCTATGAATAAGTTTGTTAGAATAAAACGTGGAAAGAAGCTAAGGGGGTCCTATGGGGGTGATGAAAATGGATTTTAATAAAGTGGAGATTGGACTTTTTACAGATGTGGGAGCTTTTCTTCTTGTTTAAATACCTTGATATTTCCGGTGCTTGTGTTCTAGGTCGTGTTCGGTTTTTATTTGGAGGAGCTGGTCCATTAGAGTAGGCCAACTATCTGCATTGCTGAACTCACAAAACACACTGAGGACCTAAGCATGTCATCAGTGGACGAAACTGACATATGGAGGATTTTCAATCCAAAAAAGGACATTGTGAGTTTGGGGGTTCTAGGGGTTCACCTTCACCACGATAGAGTCCAGCAAAGTCCCAAACCCATGCTTTTCAGCATACCCCCCCCAAAACAACGACAGGCTTAATGGCAGGCCGTTCCAAAATAATAGTCCGTAATGTACCCCAAAAAACCGATTACCCCAAACAGGCGTTTACGGTTCTGATGAGTGTCCCCAATCAATAGGTCTGTGTAGTCCACAGGGGGAAAGGGATCCAGTTGTCCATCATAGACAGTGTCTCAGCAAGACCATGAGTTCATCTGATGAGATAACCTGACCTTCATTAGGGCTTGTTCCGCTCATGCGGTTTGCTGCGGTTGTATATGCCGCGGATAAGCGCTCACGCACTCACCACGCCTTTAGTCTGTGGATACACGCGGACGTCCGTGCGTTCCAGTGCAGAACTCTGCGGCAAGCCCCATGATTAAAGTGGATACAGTTGGGACGCGGATGCGTTTTCAAACACTGTAGCTAGCGTTCCCACCGCACCCTAAACCAATCCGCACCATCAGCATCGACGCGCAAAAACACCAGTGGAAACTTATTGAGGTTTCCAATGGATGGATGATGGGCTTGCGGACGCGCGGTTAAAACACGCAAAACCGCTAGCAACGCACAGTGGAAACAAGCCTTATATGGCTGTTGTGCGCCCAAACCAAACCCTTCTCCAGCCTCCAAAGGTATCTTAGGCTGTTCCACAAAATGCGTTGCTGCGGTTGTAGCTGCGCGGCTACAGCGCTCTGCCCGACAACGCAAGCCTTTTAGGGCTTGTTTCCATTGTAGAGGTTCCGGCGGGTGCAGCCGGGCGGCCGCCCCCGCCACACAAACCGCATCCATTGGAAACTTCAATATAGTTTCCAATGGTGCGGTTGTTGCGGAGTTCGGGGTGCGGCTGCGGTTTAGGAGCGTTTCTGAACGCTAGCTGCGCGTTTTGAAACGCATCCGCGCCAAACCGCATCCCACATCTGCAATACAAAAAACATAGCATCACAAAAACGCCGCGGAAACGCGCAAAAAGCGGACACTTTAGGCATGCGTTCAGCCACGCGGCTGGCAAACCGCACGGGAAAACCCTTTCAATGGAAACAAAGCCTGAGTCTGTGGATGCACGCGGACGTCCGTGACGTTCAGATGCAGACTTCGGGGGCAGCCTCCATGTTAAGGATTGCGGTTGGGACACGGTGCTTTCAAAAATCACTGTAGCTAGGTTCTCAACGCACCTAAACCGCATCCGCATCCATCCGGCAGTTGAACGCACACAAACGCACCAGTGGAAAAATCTATTGATGTTTCAAATGGATGCGATTGATGCGCTTGCGGCCACACGGTTACAAGCGGCGCACAAAACGTAGCAAACGCAACAGTGGAAACAAGCCATTAAAGGTGACCCAGCCCAAAAAATAGGTGACACATATATACCGTTCAGGACCATAACTGGCGCCCTGTACCACCATATTTACAGGTTCCCATAATTTCCTGATTTTGTAGAGACCGGTTTTACCGCAGCTTTTAAATCACATCCAGGATAGCTCCAACAGACAGGAAACTTTGTTGTTCTAGGGTGTGACAAACTGGATTACAGGTTGGACTTCTTCAGTCCATCAGGAGTCAGCTGATTGTCCATTGGTATGGACTTGTGATGGTCAGTGTTATCAAGATCCATGATGTTTCCATTCACGTCCAGCGACTCCCATTTATGATTGTAAGAGATGTCGGTTCCCAGCTGCTACCATAATGCTGTGCGATGGGAAACGGGGCTCTGTGTGAACACCAAAAAATAGAAACCTTAACAGTAATCTACAATGAACTATATATTCTGTTTCCTACCATATATACAATCATCAATTACAAGGATTGCATTAACCTCCCTGGTGTTCACACCCAGTGTACCCCCGTCTCTCTACACAGCACCGGTGTCCAATTAGACATCGGGGATGGGGCTGGAAAAAGCTGAGCCACATCCATTAACAGGGAGGTCACATGGCGCCACCCCAGTCCCCTTTACACTGAGGGCCAGAAGCGCTGACAGGTCATGGAGCACCGCGCGATTAGCCCTATCCCTGGTATGGGCACAGTTTGTCCAAAACCAAACTGTGACAGTACGGAGTTCAGGCATAACACCAGGGAGGTAAGCACTAATGTGAGGATATGTGGCACCAAAACAGAATACGGTGAACATCACTAGTAAAACAAACAGGTTTGTGATGTTATAAGGACCCAGCAAAGAAAGTTTGGCAGTCTAAAAAATCCCTTTGTTGTAAATTAAAAACAGAATATGCCTAACACTGGGGTGGCAAACTTAAGACTGGGGGTAGAATCTGGCATGTTAGCTTTTTTTCCGGCCCTTCGTGCACTTGTTGAAAAGTTGAATCCCCCTTTGCTTGCTCTCTGCACAATAAGGACGATGCATTGGGGAATATGCAGTGGGTAGATCATGATGCTGTTGGGTGTATTCCCCCAGCTCCAAGGGGAATTTTCTGCTCATTGTAATAAATCAGCATTTTGGTTTTATGTGTATGAAATTGGATACCTCTAGTGGGTCGGCCAGTATAGCTTTTGGTCGGCCCCTTCATCAACTGTAAGAAGCCAATGTGGCACACAAGTCGAAAAGGTTGCCCCACCCCCCAACTATCCTAGACACTCAGTTCTGTAGCCTCACAGTGGTATTCTGCAGGTTGAGATCAGATAGGGCATGATACCGCTAATAGGTCTGACCTTTAGGACACACGAGTAATTTAGGGATAGAATCGGGAGGGCAAAATAGGGGACGGAGCCAGATCGGTCCGTTTAGCTTTCTTTCCGGCCCTGTGGTCAATTGTTGAAATATTCTCCCCTTATGCGTGTCCTTGCAATGATTGCCACATAATGCCTTAGGTGTCAAAACAGTGCCTTGGGGGACAATTGCATGTGATGACACGGTTGGACACATCCTCTAGGAATTCTCTCCTGACTCATTGAATAAATGAGAATTTTTTTATGTTCATGGAAATGTAAAAAGATAAACATTGTTTTCCAGTCCTGTTATGGTGATAATGGCGATGCATGGAATGGCACACCTATGGGGGGTTGGTCGGCCATTACAGGCTCTTGGTCCGCCCTTTTCATCTAATTTAAGAGGCTAATTTTGCCCACATGTCAAAAAAAGTTTGCACACCCTGGGCTAGAAGGACAAAAATTAAATAAGGGACAAGGGCATCTGCCAATCGGGAAGAGGTGTACTACAAGGGTATAGTTAATATGCAGAAAGAAATAGAAAGTGGATATAAGGATTGGAGAAACCTGTCCTTACCAAATTACAAATACAAATCTTCTATGAATAAAGGGGCTTAGATTCCATACACAATTACTGTGCCTGCGTTTATGGTCCGAAAATGTGCAAACACCAGCCATCACTGGCCACATGGGTCGCACTTGGCTTCCCGCCCGCGTTCCTTACTCTCCGACAGCAGCCTGCTGAGTATAAGCATGCAGAGCTGTGCGTGGTAAAGCTGTACTCACGCTGGCAGCTTTCTCACACACAGCCTTAGGAGGAGACATTTGCAGCAGTTGCCCTGTGACCCTTCCTTGTTGTGTTGAGGAAAGATAACGATCTGTGTCTACAATTGTGGCTGAAAAGTTGGTATGCATGGGCATTTTTCCCCAATTGATTTGAACACTTCAATATTTTTTTTCTCTTTTTTTGTCTAACTAAAAACTGGGGACGTCTTATGAGGCAGGTGTAAAAAATACGGTTACTAATATAAATCTGGTATTTCCATATTAGTGTACATTTTTATTTAAAAAACAAAAGATACTTGACAATATGTTATACTTTACTGCTAGAGGAAAAACAAATATTTTCACCTCACCGGTGTCGCCAAGAAATACGAAGGGATTGGCAAAAAAAGTAGAATGACCGCAACCTGAGTGTAAGATCATCCTCCTGTTACAACAGACGAAGTAGAAAAAGTTTTAAATGTTGAAAAGTTGTTTATTTGAAACCATGTTCAGGGGATTTGCAATAAACTCATATAGTAGCTAGTTAAAAGAATCAAAGCCCTCTCATGAACAGACCCATTGAAGAGAATGCCAAATTACTGTTGTTGATAACCTTCGGTCAATGCGCGATTAAGGGCTGTCCCCAATATAGTGTTCCAATCGTGGCACGGAGGACAGCGGGAGATCGCTAGCACCCAGGATCTGCCGCAATCAGAATTGCAGGCAGGGAAGGGGTGGGAGGGGACAGGAATCTTGCCCCACCCCGCTTGATCCTTGCCATTCCAGGCTGTGGTGGTCCCACTTGTAAAATGGGGTCGCATAGCACTTCTTTGGCTGTTTGCTATAGTGCGATTCCTATGCCACTGCTTGAGGGTTATAGTGGGTTCTGTGATAACACTTTGCAATGAAGGGTTCCTCTATTGAACACGTTGTCCAATGGGTTGTGGATCTTCAGTGGTTAGGATCTACAGGGGTCGGCGCTACGAGGCCAGGCCCACCAATTCACTCCCTCAATTGGGGACTGCCACCTAAAATCAGTTTAAAAAGGACGGAGCAGGGTTTTTAAGCCCTAGCCAGGCATACTGCATACAAATGGCGGTTCAAGGCAAGTAAGCAAATGTCCATGCAGGCTGGTTAGAGGATGATACTAGGAAGAGATATGCATATACAATCACCATCACCCAAGGCATTGATGGGGATCCAAACGATAACTACAGCTGCTGGAGGGTATACATAAGGCTTGAAGACTCAAAAACAGGCGGTGGGCGGTGGTGGGTAAGGTAACACAGGAGAAAAAAAGGCAGTCCTTGGAATTAGGAGGTTACACTTCCCCTCTGAACCAAGGCCCTGGGCTGGGGAACACATTTAAAGGCGGGGCAGGCAGGAGCACTCTTTACATGTGAGAAGCCTGAGCTCCAAGCGCTGGAGTGCGAAAGGCCGGCCAAACAATCAATCAAGCTACATAAATAACCTCTGCCAGAGGGGGGGGGGGGTTTAGGAATATATGGGAGAATAGAAAGGATACATAGAAACAGGTTGCCTGAGGATAAACTCACTCCCCTATTCTTCAGCAAAATGTTGGAGTAAACAACTCACGAGACGTGACAACTCAAACTTCAAAATGGCTATACACACAGTTACAGTATTAACCGAAGTCATGGTTAGATTTACAATATATATATATACTGTAGGATATAGATTATTATATTATATAGAATAAGATATAGATATCTATTACACACAGGGGGCGAACCACAAACTTTGTTAGTGAGCTCCTCAGATGATACCAGGAGCGATGGTGTGATGGGACTGACCCCATATGTAGGGTGTGGTCTTCCTCCAGTCTCCCTCAACTGTCCTATGATCAGCTTTTGGATGGTAGATTCTGCTGCAGATGGACTCCTGTTCCTGATTGATCTACCGATTAGCTGTCTCCTTCCACAGGTCACCACGTGGATTTGGGTCACCATGTAACTCTCACAGTACAACCATTTGAATCCAGGAATCTCATACCTCAGTAGTACCAACCCTGTTTTTTTTGGCTAAATTACTAACCCCAAATGTCCAACTGTCCTCCTGTCATAGTCCATTCAAGCTGTCATCTTTCCTCTTGTCAGATTTTTACTCTTACATATGCCTACTCTGACTTTCATCCCCCAGATCTCCAAAACCACTTACAAGTCACAATCTTGTTTTATTATATATTTAATGTACATTGTCTAATGTCACCCCCCTAACTGCAACCTTCATAGTGATGCATGATTCCTGCAGTTATCAAAGTGACTAAATTGTATTTACATGTAACAGTTAGCTGGACGGGCGCCACAGACACGGAGGCGCCTCCAAGTTGTTCGTACACATATGAGCTGCTGTAACAAATAATGCCGGAACGCCCAGAGCTAGTTTGTGGACCCTTTTGAGCAAAGCAACAAGTACCCTTATGTGCACCCTTGGATATCTAATTATACATACAAACATATATACAGAAGTGAAAAATCATTTACTACAAAACCACACTAGAGGACAGAAAGAGGACCAAATATAATACAACTAAAAGACCCCACCCACCACCCCAATACACAAATAAAAATCCCCCCCCCCCCAATAAATCTAAGAAGATTAGGATACTAGTTGAAAAAACATCCAGGTCAATTGCAACCAAATTTTACACACACGACAATTGGAATGCAGGTGACCCTGCCGGAAGTGGATACCGTAAGTTGACATAATTGGATCCATTGTATTGGTTGTGTGACTGAAAGGTTGGATGAGGTGGCCTAAAATGTTCCATGCATTGTGGCCAGGGAAGATTTTTTTTTTGGGGCAGCACAGGCTAAGACCGATTAGCTCCTACAGAAGAGCTCTAGAACGACTTTTACTTTTCGGGATGGAATGGTATAACGCCGAAAACACGGGAGAAGCAAAGAGACTCAAGAATGATCTCAGTTTGTGTTTTACATCTTATTAGTTCGATCGTTCAGTTCCCATTTCTGGTAAGAACGGCCAAAGTTTGATAATGAGAAACACACAGAATGAGGAAGGAAAGACAAGAAGCCGTGGGAGTCGCAAACATAGGAGGAGTCATCCTTTTCCCAGGCATCAATGTGTGGAAAAACCCATGGTGTTTTCACACACTTACCCCACATAAAAGACTATTCCTGAAAAGTCCCCGAATAGGGGGATCATATGAAAAACGTGGACTTTTTTTGGGTTAGCCTAAAAGTTACATGTAGACAAATATTAGGATAACTATATTGTATTGGACCTGATAGGAGATCTATTCATGATACAGAATGCCCATAATGCGCCAACGGAGCATTATTTATTAATTGTTATTTGTTGTCGGTCCCCCACTTCTTTGCACGTTTATAGGTTCACTAGTAAGGGTTGGCTAGTCTGGATTGCCCGAAACATGGTTGGGAGAGGATGCTACGGCCTCTTGCCGGCAGTCTCCAACAAGTTTGGGGCCCTCTTCGGAGGGCCCTTACTCCGTCCTCTATTCTTGGGAGACAGGCTCTTCGGCCACGGTCACCTAGAGAAAGGCACCCAGCCCTAAGTGTACCAGAGGAGACTGTTTACCAAGGTTCGAGGCCCCTGGGGAAAAGGAAATCCAAGGATGTGTGGCTTCGGCTGCACGTACCATTGACACCCCTTTTGCCACCCCTTTTGGGGACAGTCCTTTAGCCCTTTTAGGGAGGGACATCACAGGCAAATACGTGCTGCTTGAATGTTGTTCAATTCTTGTGCACTCACTTTTTGGTTTGTAATGGTTGCACAACAGTTTTCGTCAGGCGCTCCTTGCACTCGCGAAGCTCCATAAAAAAAAAACAATCATGCATGCCTTGTGTGGAGTGAAACAGAGTAAGACAATATCAGGGTAATAGGGGCATATGAGGTCTTGGTGCTCCAATACTGACACAAGACCCACCCGTATGGTATCCATGCACTGCCACAAGAACACACGTATGGGGATCCATGCACAAAGCAGAGGAGCAGACCCAACATAATGGCATAATAACCATACTTCTTATTATTTAGGTTATGTGTAAGATAATAAAAGAAGTTACAACGGATTAATTGGCTTCTTCCCCAGTGCATTTCAGTGTAAAGACAGACTTCAAATTTGTAGGTGGAGAAAATTGGGCCTTTACACATTCTGTCCAAGCTCCAACATGAGGCTCACTGAGAGGTTTTTGGTGGCCCGTCTAAGGATTTGGCCCCACATGTGTGGCCGCCGCGGCACAGTTCTAGCTGCCCCATGTATCAAATAGGGCTCTTCCCTAGCTGCCGTGTGGGAGCAGCAGAGGCGAGAACCATGACCTAACAAAACTCAGATCACCGTGTTGTGATCGCAGGGACCCCGCTGGCCCATTGACCTGCTGATGTGGCCATCGACGTGAATGACTGCGGACTAAAAACGTGTCTCAATTATTGGTTTCTCTTAACCGCGGTAATTTAATCATGGCGGCCATTCAAATGTGTGGACAAATAGCCTAAAGAGTTGCTGCCAATTTCACCGCAGATTGACAGATCAATCGGCAAACAAATCGACTGTTCAAACTAAATTCAGCCATAAATTGGGTGGGAAGGAAATCGACGGGACAATTACGAACAACTTTGAGATCACTCACTTTACTTTGGATGGGAAACTCGTTCCCCATCCAAAGTAATGCCGGTACCACAAAGGGTGTGCATGGCCGATCTCGGCACGTACCCCCATGCGTGATGACGTTATCCGCAGGTTGATCGGCCTGCAGAATAGGACCACCAGCATCACGAAATCTATGGCTGGGCTTTACAAAATAGTGATGAGGACATAGGCACAAGATTCAAATTTGGGTATTTCGCAAAGTAAATTTGAAAATTTAAGCTTCTGTCATTACTGCAAACATTGGCATGTAAATGCAAATATGATGAGCGAATGTGTTGCACGGGTGAATCTAGTGGCAGACGCATGTGAATTACACCCGTGTAATCACACACATGCACATTATTTGCACAAGCAGGGTGGGAAAATATAAGAAACGCTGCCATAAAGGAGAAGATACCATTACAAGTTTTTCTCAAATTTCCTTATATTTATAAGTTTTTTACTTATTTACAGTAACCTGACCATCAGCAGGATAAGGTACGGAGACGACCCAGTCACTTTTCCCCCCCCCCCCCCCCCCCACCCCTCAAAACAAGTACCTGTGTCTTCTATTTCAGTTTCCTTGGACTGATGTTCACTTTGGTACTAGTCCCGCTCGGTCGGACTTGGCACAGGAGCCGCCCTGGTGTCTCGAGTCCCAGGCTTTACGTTTTAGGGAAATGGGGCGTTGAAATCTTCATGTGTTTGAAACCCTTCTGAGCTTTTTTTTCCCACCCTTGTTAAGTCCTCTTGTGGCAGCCTGTCTCTCCACATAAAACAGCCGATGAAGGGTTGCCTTGGCAAGCTGTGCCAAGGAGATTACCCCATCGGGAGAACTTGTAGCTGTTAGATTTTTCTTGTACAATCCTCTTCAGACGCTTTAATTGCGGTTACTGCGATTCTGAAACGTGCTTGTGAGGTCCGGAGGTAGGGAGTTGCTTTCCTAATCGGCGGGGGGTGCTGAATTAGAGGGGAACTTTAGAACGGTTGCATTATTGCCAAGTTTAAGGTCTCTGCTGCCAAGTCGCCTCAAGCTTTTTGGACTGGGCGACTTTGTCATTGTATCCAGGAACGTCAGAGATGCTCTGGGAAGATGTTCGCACTGCAGAGCAGGTGAAATGAAAGGGCGAGGATGCTTGGAGGAAGCGGGCATGTTCTCAGCAGCAAAAATGGTGGATTGAATCAGATGAGGTTTAGGTGGTAGGGAGGGGAGGGCATGATTAGTCCAATAGGGCCCCCGGGTCTTTAAAAACTTCCGATGGCGATATCGACTTTTTGGGTTATTAAAATGTTATATGATTTAACGGAGAAACTGTGAGAGTCCTGATGGCTCAGTATCAGTCTGCATTTAATGTGATACTTTGATACTAGGTTATGGCATCTACGACCATCTGAAGTGTATGCATATGTACTGAGCCAACCATAATGAATAACTGGTAAAAGTGTATTCTAATAAAGAGTCTCTTAGGGGAATACTTTCTTCAACCTCTCCACCTGCAACTGGGATCTCTTATCTAGAAGTTTCTATTTTTATTGGCACCATTCAAACTAGGGAATGATGTACCCGTCCCACCTGGTGACATGTTACTGTAACAGGAAAGAATGCAGCACATGGGACACTAAAAACTAGCCATAAAGGGTCGATACCCGTTCATCGGCCAGCGAAAGCGACGTCTCCACGATGCACTAGATTGCGGGGTCGATCGGAACTTTGCAACAAACGCTTCCCTGTCAATGGAGACCATACCCTGGTGTACCCTGGAAGCTGCTAAAAGGACAGCTGAGAGAGAAAAGGATGGCTGCCAAAGACCCCGAACAATCTTTCCCATGCAGGGATCAGCTCCTTGGTCTGTGTCCTAGCTCTCAAGTGACCAGGCAGAGAATGGGACACAGGCAAAGGGGGCAGAGCCCGAGCCTAGCTGCAAGATTAAGAGTGCGAGGGGCAGGGGGGTCTGCAGCCAAAGCCCATGCCACTCTTCTCAATCTGCCTACACGATTCAACCAGGATTATGAAAATTGTCCCTTCCTGGTTCAATCTACCTTTTTCGAGCGGCATCAATTGATTTACTAAAGGAAGGCATTTTTTTTAGAGGTTTCTGTTCGGATTGAAATCAATCAACGATCTTGACGGAAACTATTTCGTGTATAGCACCTTTAATAAGAATAAAATGGGGGTTAAATTTTGTTTAAATTTTTTAGAACAGAAAGACGGGGCCAATATTCAAATATGCCAACATTCCTGCGCCATCTCCAGCCCATCACATGTGATAATGGGAGATAAACCCAATCGTATCTGAACATAAAGGGTGCCATACACCAGGTTGATGAGATGGGATCACCCTCGAGATCAGCGCGATTACATCATAGATGAAGGAGCTGGTAGTCGCAGCACTGCTGCTTCAGTCGAAGCTCAGCTGGGCTTGAATGGGGACCAGGGGTCCATACAAAGTCATGGACACTGACGGGATTATGGTTAAGTTGAAACCCTGAACCCCTGCCTTAGAGATGTGCTAGATAGATGACATGAACGTGCACGGTCATTGAGCAGCCAACGATATAGCGCATATGATGTGTGTCCATGGGTATAGGTACTTGAAGGGACTGGTATGAATCGCCTGGAAGGGGACGCCAGTCTAGGAGGAGGGCCGTCTTGACCCAGGGGGGGGGGACTGGGCATGTGACGTCAGGATGAGGTAAGTAGGCGGGGTTTAGGGTAAGGAAGGGCGGAGCCGACAGAGATGATTTAACGGCCAAACAGGGGAGTAATTCCTCTTTGGACGGTGATCGTCACCACCACCTTCCCCTGTGTTAGGTATTTTGTGTAGTGGTATCAATGTGTTGTACTAATGTTCTTTTGTCAGCAGGCGGAAAGCTACTGCTTTAGTGCCACTGAAGTAGAGTGGAGCTTGAAGAATCTATGTTGTTAATATTGAAGGGCAGCCACTTATTGGATGGTTAAATTTTAAAAAGGTTGGGCGGGGCTAGGCTCCCATTTACGTCACTCCCTGGAGTGAATTATTTGGATTTGTACCACTGGAGTCAAGTAGTGAAGGGCTGGTGGAGGTAGGATTTGAAGGAAAAGAAGGTGGGGGGGGGGGGCACTGTCGATGCTCTAGGATCTAATCTTATTGAATGTTATTAACGGTTATTTAATGGTTTAAAAGTTAATTTAACTGGAAAAGGGGCTGTGGCCAAAAAGTTTTTATTTTTCCACTAAATTATTATAGACATTTTGTAAATGAAAATACGCCTTTGTCAGTATTTTAGAGTAAGATGGGGTGGAATGGGTAAGTTACAGGGTCTCAGTAATCTGGGGTCATGTAGATCACGGCTATTGAATCTGGGCTCTACATGAAGCCCAGGCGTTGACATAACAAAACACATTACTTTGCTTGTAAACCATACTTTGGTATCCCCTGCCAGCTGTTATTGAAGTTTAATTATTACCAGTACCAAACATACTTTAGTCGTGAATTGTTCCTATTCATTAATCAAGCAACAACTTGCAAACTTCGAGGGCAACTTTTTTTGGCTTTCCCGTGGCTCAGCATAGTGTGATGTGTCAGGGGACATAAACGTGTTCATCTAAGCCTTCCGTCACTTTAAGTTACTGTCGTTCAGGAAAGTAGTTACATAAGTTGGGTATTTACTCACCTCTTTAACTTGTTGACTTCCAGACACAGTTTAAATCTTTCACAAAGAAGTCAAATCATCTATACTCTTGCAGGTTCCAGAGGCCAGAGGCGGTAACATTCAGTATGTACGACGATAACAAGTCAGGACTGAGACAAACAGGAGCCCCTGCAGACCACCCAAGGCAGCTCAGCCCACCAACCAACCAGGGAAGGGGACACACTTTTATAGCGGGGGCCAGGAGGCTCCTACTGATCCACATCGATGTGCCGAAACTTCCCCATTGCTGGTAATAAGACACAGGTCACCATGGAGAGAGATTATATGTTAATCTATTTTAACATTGGAATATTTGTAGTGTGGAGTAGAGATGAGAAAGCAGAACGTGATTCACCCAATTCAAACTTAATATTTTCTTGAACAGAGAATCTCATGATGAATGTTACCTGAGAACACTAGAGAGTTAGTTGATTGTTGGAGGACAATCCCAAGCACCAAAAAGCAATGCCAAGAAAGGTATATGCGCAATGGTCTGATTTGATCTTTATCTGGCTTCAAGACTGGGCAGGTGACCCTTCCTAAAGGCCCCCATTACACCTTAGATCAACGCCATACAATTCCATTAGATCTACCAACAACTATATAGTGCCGGTCCTCCCGATAGAAACATATGATTGGAAGATATATACACTGCTATGTAGTGCGGGGCCCCCTCCATAATAGAACACAAAAGTGATGGGAAGGTATAATCACTGCTATGTAGGTGTCGGGTCCCTCCCTGATAGAAATAAAGTGATTGGCAAGGTATATATCACTGCTATGTAGGCGGGTCCTCCCTGATAGAATACATAGTGATTGGAAGGTATATATCACTTTGCTAGGTAGGGACGGCGTCCTCCATGTAGAAATACCCTAGTGATTGGGAGGTATATATCACTGCTATGTAGTGCCGCGGTCCTCCCTTGATAGAATACAAGTGATTGAAAGGTATACATCAATGCTATGTGTGCCCAGGTCCTCCCCGATAGAACAAATAGTGATTGGAGGTTTAGGAAAGTCCTCATATTACATGGTTTTGGTTGAACAAAAGTTGATTGTACAGTAAGAAAGAGTGTATGGTTGTATTGGGGGCTTAAGCTGGAAGATTTAACAGCTCTTGTGTTGTTGAAGGCCAGGGGACCGAAGGTATAGCATGTCAACAGTATGCATCCATGACACACAAGCCATGGATTGCTTGCCTTGCACATGTTTAAGGGTGTGTTAAAAAGCCCGCATATGATACCGGGGTCAACGGACCATGTTCAATGTTCTAATAAAACATTTGTGTTGTCATTTGCGCACCCAACCCTAAAGGTAATGTAGAGTAAAAGTAGGAACACCGGCCATACATAGGGCAGATTGATGGCCGTTTTTGGGGGGGAGCGCACTTCATGGCCATCTATTGGCCCTATCTAATGCGATCACCCTGAAGACAGGGAATCGGACATGATCGTAAATTCACGCTGATGTCCATTGCTTGTAGGGGACCCATGGGGTTCCATGCAAAGCTAATCGGAGCTGGAGACACAGAGTGCTGCGCCTTCAGGTCCTTAAAACGAATGATCATGCTGATGCAGGGAACCTCAAACTGGTCGTGATATCCAGCCGTGTGTCCCCAACTTTACCTTAGGTAAAATGTATAAATCTTGTCTCTCTTCTAGTGATTCAACAACAGAACAACAGCCCACTAGTAAGCTATGTCATTTGTAGCACATAGAGTGACCGATTATTGGCTAATCATTTGCTGCTTCCTCTGAAGTGTGATGAGTGGTATAAGCAATATTCGAATTTGTGATTATTTGCGAAATAATGTACTAATAGAATACGAAAGTTTGAGTGTATAACCATGCTTGTGAAAATATATTCGAAATTATTAATCGCATCGCAATCTCTTCAAAACTGAATGGCGTCAACATGAAGGATGGTCGAAAAAATTTGACAGTGTAAAAGTTTTAAGTTGAAAACTTCACGTGGCATTTAAACTTTTTTCGAAAAAGTCCAACATCTACTGAAATTTGACCGCTTAAAAAAAACTTTGATGTTGATTTTGCCCTGACGATATTTCGCATATTGATTTGTAAGATTCACCATGTGGAGATATGTGAAAAATTTGCATTGGAAATATTGGAAAAACTATTTGCATTCTGAAAAAAAATGTGCATGCTGACTTATTGCAAATGCAAAAAACATGTTCTTCACACAAAATGTGTGGAGGATGTAGAGAAGGTTGTGCGAAAAACATTTGAAAACAAAAAAGTTTTGCTTCAAAACACATTAACATTATTAAGTGAGTGACAAACATTGCCATCCTTCTGACAGTGCGTGACCAACATTGCCATACCTTCAGACAGTAATGACAACATTGCCATCCTTCTGACAGTGAGTGGCAAATTGCCATCCTTCTGACAGTGAGTTGACAACATTGCCATCTTCTACACAGTGATGCCAACATGCCATCCTTCTGACAGTGAGTGACAACATGCCATTCCTTCTGACAGTGATGACAACATTGCCAATCCTTCTACAGTGCTTGACACTTGAATCATTATGACAGTGAGTGACAACATTGCATCTTCTGACAATGAGTGACAAACATTTGCATCCTTCTGACAGAGATTGACAACATTGCCATCCTTCTAACATGATGACAACATTGGCCATCCTTCTGACCAGTGATGACAACATTGCCATCCTTCTGACAAGTGAGTGAACAACATTTCATTCTTCTGACAGTGTGAGTGACAATATGCCATCCTTCTGACAGTGAGTGACAAAATTGCCATCCTTTCTAACAGTGAGGACAAACATGGCCATCTTCCTGACGTGAGTGACAAACATTGACATCCTTCGACAGTGAGTGAAACATTGCCCTCCTTCTAACAGTGGTAGTGACACCTTTTCATACTTCTAACAGTGATTTACAAATTTGCCATCTACTTGTCTTTTTAGTAACTAGTTGATGAAACATTGTCATTCATCCTAACAGTGATGACAAAACATTGCCATCCTTCTGGACAGTGAGTTGACAAACATTCCTCCTTCTGACAGTGAGTGACCACATTGACATCCATGCTGACAGTGAGTGACAACATTGCCCTCCTTTAACAGTGAGTGACCAACATTGTCATACTTCTAACATGATTTACAACATTCGTCATTCCTTCTACAGTGGAGTGGAAACAATTGTCATCCTTCTAACAGTGATTGACACACATTGCCATCTTCTGACGTGGTGACACATTGCCTCATTCTAAACAGTGAGTGACAAATTGCCACCTTCTGACAGTGAGTGACAACATTTGCCATCTTCTGACAGTGAGTGACAAACATGCCATCCTTCTACAGTGAGTGACAACAGTGTAATTCATTTAAACAGGATTTACAACATTGCCATTCCTTCTTACAGTGAGAGTGACAACATTGTCATACTTAACAGGATTGCAACATTGCCATCCGTCTGACAGTGAGTGACAAACATTCCATCCGTCGGACAGTGAGTGAACAACCTTGCCATCATTCTGGACAGTGCGTGCCAACATTTGCCATCTTCTAACGTGAGTGTACAACATTGTCATATTCGAAACCGTGATTTACAACATGTCATTCCTTCTTACAGTGAGTGAACATTGTCATCCTTACTAACTTGATGACAAATTGCCATTCCTTCTGGGACAGTGAGTGGACAACATTGCCATCCTTCTAACAGTGAGTGACAACCGTGCAGTCCTTCTACAGTGAGTGACACCATTGCCAGTCCTTAAACAGTGAGTGACAACATTGGCATCCTTCTAACAGTGAGTGGACAACATCGCATTCCTTCTTCATGAGTGAAAACATGGCCATTCCTTCTAACAGTGAAGTGACAACATTGCCATTTCCTTCTGACAGTGAGTGACAACATTGCCATCCTTTACCAGGGAGTGAATAATTAATATTGTGTTAAGTTAACAAAGTTCTCATTATAATAACTTCGCTCTCAAATTATATTTCAAGGTTGCACTGTTGCCAATTTGGCTCTTGGATTGGTCAAATACATTTGCCTACCCCGGACTTAGGGAAAGGGTAAGTGGCACACATTTGTTTTAATGGTTTATTAAAACTTAAGTGGACATACAATCAATCCACTGTGTGCGATTGTGGCCAAAGTTGCTTCATCATCAAAGCTTCCGGTGTAATCTGGTGTTGGGGGCTGTGATTTATGGGACATTCTGTTTGCAGTCTGGCTATGATTCTAAAGCATCCCCCGCTATACTATTTACACAAGATTTTTCATCATAGCTAAAGTTCATACTGCAAAGCAAACAGTTGGGTTGACTTAATTCAAATTGTGAAATCCGCCGCTATTCAAAGGAAATGACAAATGCGCTATTCGAATATGGAGGAGCTCAACACTACTCTGAAGTAGTAAGTCACAGGTTCAGCAAATCCAGTCACAATTTGATTTAGTTTGTGCTCTGTATATGAGGTACAAGTGGATGATGATGGGACAGTTTATAAATTGTTTGCCTTATGGGAATCCGAATAGTCATTGCAATTTGGGTGCTAACCTTGATTTAGACCCAGATTTGAGTTAGTGACAATAAGTGATAAGAAGCAGAAAACAGCCCCCCTGACTGAAAAATAGGTGCCCATGCTGTGAAATACTTTAAAGCATCACCATACTGTCTGTGCAGTTTTCATTATCATTGTTATGTGTAGTGTTTGATTCAAAATCAATGGACTTGCAGTGTTGGGTTTGTTCTTGAAGACGTTTTTGCATCCGACTGGCCTTCTCTGGCTTTCGTACATGATTGACTGGGATATATTATCTGGGGTATAGTCCTCCAATTATCTGTAAAACACCATGGGGGTCTGAGCCTTGGAGGTAGTAGGTTTCTACATAGCATGATTGAGCTTTGAGGTGTTTAACCCATCCAGGGAAAGGTGTTCAAAACATTATTGTTACTTAACATCATCCTCTCTGAGTTCTTCCTTCATAGACGTTCGCCTCTTCAGTCCATCGTGAATGGGGCAGACTATCTATCCTCTAACCGCTCCTCATATGCTGCTTCCTCTTGCAAATCTCTACACTGGCTTCCAAGTGTTCCAGAGAATCAAATTCATACGTTATGGCCTTGCTTTATATCACTCACAACTCTGTACTCCTTACATCTCCAACCTGGTACATCGAATATACCCCTAACTGCCCCCACACCTCCTGTCCTCCTAACATCTCCAAACCTGGCCACACAAATACACCCACTAACTGCACCCCACACCTCCTGTCCTCCTTACTATCCAACCTGGTACACAAATAAACCCCTACAGGCCCCCACACACTCCGGTCCCCTCCTTATATCTTCCAACATGGTACAATAAATACACCCCTAACCGCCCCCACACCTTCTGTCTCCTTACATCTCCAAACTGGTACACAAATACACCCCTACCGCCCCCCACACTCCTGTCCTCCTTAAAGCTAGCCATACACGTTGTCGGGCTTCCATGGCCAATTGATCAATCACCCGATCGATTCCGGCGATCTCAGCGGGAATCGGAGCCGATCAATCAGCCAATTAAGGGAGTATGCGATCGCTGCATTACCACCTTGTCTCCACGGATTCCTGGGACGATTCCGGGCTCCGATCACGTACTTCCCAAATGGCAACTCACTGATGTCTGTGCAGAATCGGAATCAGAAAGAACAACCTGTGGTTCTCTTCGGATCCGATTATGAGGCCCCCGATCAATCGGACGCGACGCATCGGACAAGGTGGGCTCTGCAAGCGATCCGGCACGTCGTTTCCGTGCACGCGCCCAGAATCGATCGAGCCGGAATCGGTGGGAATCGACACGTGTATGGGGCCTTTACATCCCAACCTGTACACAAAATACACCTTAACTGTCCCCCACACCTCCTGTCTCCTTAAATCTCCAACGTGGAAAATAAATACACCCCAACGTCCCCTCTGCTCCTCCAGTGACCTACTAATGAAAATCAACACTAATAACCTCATCACACTCAAGGCTTCAAGGAGGACTTCTATAGGGCCGCTCCACTTTGGAACTTTCCCTCGGACATAGACTGATCCTACTTGGCACTTTTAAAAAAAGCTCTAAAAACCCAACCTCTTCAGATGGCTATCATCTTCATTCCTAACATCACACCATGCCAGTCCCCCCCCCCCAACCCCACCTATTTATACCTTGTTCCCCAACCTATTAGATTGTAAGCGTGGGCAGGGGTCCTCTACTCCTCCTAT
>CM070042.1:51532638-51546144 GCA_036250615.1 Ptychadena robeensis
CCTAAATTGCTCATTACAGGTACGTTTTTGGGTTTTTTCACTGCATTCCTCCTTCTAGTGGCATTCATGAAAACATAGATTCCTGGTGGTAGATCCGCTTTAACATTACATATATAATGATGTTCATGTTATGCATAGAAACAACAGGTGTTGGGATTCATAACAAATTGCAGTATGAATTTCAGTTCATAACAAATCGCATAACAAATCGCAGCATGAATTGCAATTGTCAGTATTTTGGATGGGGACAAAGGCCACCATCCAAAGGACTGACAATTGACCATAACAAATCGCATCATGAATTGCAATTGTCAGTACTTTGGGTGGGGACCATGGTCACCATCCACAATACTGACAATTAACCATAACAAATCGCAGTATGAATTTCAGTTGTCATTATTGTGGATGGGGACCATGGTCCCCATCCAAAGTACTGACAATTGACCATAACAAATCGCAGCATGAATTATAAATATGCAATTAATAATATTAAATATTTGTACCTTTATGTATTCCGCCATGAATTCATCCACGATCAGCTGACATGTTTCGGGAATAATTTTTCCAAGTGCTTGAGCCGATATAGCACAGGAAAACTTTAGGTCTTCGTACGATCTCCCCGTCACCAGAAAGCGCAGTGTTGCAGTAAGTCGCTCCTGAGCAGTTATGGCCTTCCGCAATGGCGTGTCCTTCCTGCGAAGCTTTGTTTTTAGCCTTTTGTAGAAGGAATTGAAAATTTTCCTCCGACATCCGCATGTAGTTACGGAAATCGTCAGGATTATTCTCACGTAGTTCCTGTAACATGTCCATGTCCGAAAAACGATCTCGTTGCTGCAGCCAAGACTTGGTCCATTCCCTTCTCCTACGCCTCTGTTTTTTTTTTTCTCCAATTCCATAAGGCACAGCGCTATTGCAAGTCGCTTCTTGTAGGGTGCAAGAACAGCCATCTTCGTCCACAGCACAGTATAGTATAATGCACAGGTCACTGCCCGTGGCTTTTTAAGTGGATATCATATCCACACCCAAAAGGGTGTTGATTTCTCACCTTTGACCAATACAATGCATTGCCTACGCCTATTTAACTGTATCCAATAAGCTTTGTACAATACCCCCCTACATCACTTCTCCTTTAAAAAAAAAAAACATCACAATGGCCGATATAAACGGCGATTAATTTTGATTTATTTCGATGACATCCTCGTAAAAAAAAAAAAAATTACGATCATAAATTGGATTTTCAATGTGGTAGCTTTTTTGCCGAATATTACGATCCAAACCGATACCGCCGTCGGGATACATTGGTCTGTTTTAATGGATCCTAATTTTTATCTCAGAGTGTATGGTGAGCATTACACTTAGGCAGAGCATAACAATACCTGATAGAGTCAGGTGTGGACTGCTGCTGGAGCCCCCCGATAAGGATAGAGGGTCGTCTCCTGAACTGCAGGATGATAGGAACCCCAGATGGTCTTTTTCTTTCTCCTTGCACAGAGGTTGCATGAACCCTGACTCGTCTGTCACGATATCACCACGGGCGTCATATAAACTCTCACAGGAGGACATCCAAATAGGTCCAGATCTGATGGAATAAACAAATTCAGAGACATCAACAGATTAATATAACATTGAAAAAATTGCACCAATTAGCCCAAACATTAGAAACCAATCCTTGGATACTCCGTATAACCATTCTCTTGATATTTACGATCCGATGAGTGAGAATATAAATACTCCCAGGAAAACCTATCACAGATATTAGACGGACACATACTTTGACTCACCTCTCTGCAAACCAGCTGCCATCTTTTTCAAGGTCAAACGTGAATTTACTGCTGTTTATGGACGCCTAAAAAAATTCAGCATAAATTTACTCTCTCTGATACAATACACACATTCAAGTTTTGGTACAAGTTTTTAAGGGCATTCTACAGCATAACAGCATCATATTTTTACTGTAACCTGATTGATATCTGTCTTTATGAAGGTTAAAGTGTTGATATAATTTGTATAAGAGCTATGAGGTCTTATCACATGATCCCAGGAAAGGTGTTAACGCACCATTGTGCAGATACGATTAGAATTATGGGGTTATTGTACATAATACCTGGAAAGCTATGAGGTTTTATTACAGGATCCCAGGAAAGGGTGAAACCCAGCATTGTATGAGTAGATATGATAAGGGTTATACAACATGATTCCAAAAAAGCTATAATGTATCATCACATGATCCCAGGAAAGGTGTTAACAAAGCAATATTAATGTGGACATTATTAGAGGTATGGGGCCATACAACATGAGACAGAAAAAAACTATGATCACAAGATCCTAGAAAAGCCATGATATATAATTTCATGATGCCAGGAAATGTGTTTACTCTGCATTATATGCACAGACATTATTAGAGGTATGTGATTATACAACATGATTCCAGAAAAGCTATAATGTATCATCACATGATCCCAGGAAAAGTGTTAACCCAGCATTGTATGAGTAGATGTCAAAGCTATGGGATTTTACAACGTGAGCCAGAATTACAAGATCCCAGAAAAGCTGTGATACATTACATGATTCCCGGAAAGGTGTCACATCGGCATTATATGTGCAGACGTTATTAGAGCTATGAGATTATACTACCTAAGTTCAGAAATGCTACCATGTATCATCACATGATTCCTGAAAAGTTGTTAATGCACCACTCTTTGTGGAGATATTATTATCTTGTACTTATATAGTGCTGACATATTACGCAGCGCTTTACAGAGCATAAATCATGTCATATCACTGTCTCTCAGAGGAGCTCACAATCTAATGTCCCTACTGTAGTCATAGGTCACATGTAACTATTTATGGAAGCCAATTAACCTACTGCATGTCTTTGGAGTGTGGGAGGAAACCGGAGTACCCGGAGGAAACCCACGCAGACACGGGGAGAACATGCAGACTCCTTGCAGATAGTGCCCAGGCCAGGATTTGAACCTAGGACTCTAGCGCTGCATGATAAGAGTGCTAACCACCTGAACCACCGTGCTGCCCCCATGATATGATATATGATTTAAAAAATGGGGTTATACAACATAATTCCAGAAAAGCTAAGAGGTCTAATCACGTGATCTCAGCAAAGGTGCTAACTCATTATACATGTAGACATTATTAGATGTATGGGGTTATACTATATTATCTCTAGAAAAGCTATGATGTATCTCTGCATGATCCCAGGAGAGGTGTTTACCCAGCATTTTATGTGGAAGACAAAAGATGTTACAAACTTCACTGGTGATTAGTATAAAAAAAAACTACAGCCATTATGGTTTGGAGGGTTAGAACTTACTTTTCTAATAATAATTAGTGATGAGCGACTAGGCAATATTCGAATTTGCGTAATTTCGCGAATATCCGCCATAATATTTGATTCCATATTCGTAATCTCGAATATCCGCACTTACGACATGAATTGCGATCTAAACATTGCAATTGCGCTCTGATATGCGCAATGCATGCAAGTCAATGGAGAATGGCGGAATCCGAAAACGCGATTATCCGAGAAATCGCAATGCGACCACATATGCGCAATACATTGAAGTCAATGGAGAATGGCGGAATCCGAAATTGCGATTATCCGAGAAAGCGCAATGCGACCAAATATGCGCAATACATTGAAGTCAATAGAGAATGGCGGAATCCGAAATTGCGATTATCAGAGAAAGCGCAATTGCGATCCAATATGCGCAATGCATGCAAGTCAATGGAGCTCGGATATTCGACTGGGAGAATATCCGTCTTTTCCGTTTTAAAAAGACGCATTGCGATTATATATTCGCGATCCCATTCATTGCAATGGATATTATAAAAGCGCAATAAATCGCGAAAAATCGTGATCGCGTCGGATATCCGATGACATATTCGCGAATATTCGCGAAATGGCAAAATAGCGATATTCGAGCTAAATATTCGAAAATCGAATATTCGAGCTCAACACTAATAATAATAATAATAATACTGGACCTTGTTGTAGAAACTACTGGGTGATTGTTTCAGGGATAACAAAAAAGTGTGAGAGTGACATGAAACTGCAACAGAACAAGTAACCCAAGATTTTTTATGCCAATTTTTGTGTGTTTGTGTGTGTGTGTGGGGGGGTTAACCCCCAAAATTTGGTTGAATGTAAACCTTGTACCACTGATCAGAAACGTCAACTTTTCACTCAATATGCATCTAATGTTTTCCTGCCAGTACTGGGATATCTGCTCTGGCATTCACATACACACATAAACCAAAAGCTGAAATCTGTTCCATCACATAGGGCGATCAGTTCAGGCCCACCCCAATAGTGGTCACCTACACAACTGAGTGAGCTGATGTCCAGGAGAGAATCGGCCTTTCCAGGTAAAGACAAAATGGATGACGTATCCATATGATCAGCTTGCTCTGTTGATTTAGTGGAGGCAGCCGAATCCTCTACAAATACCTGACAAAGAAATTCATTTTTTTTAGATGAGGACATTACAAAAAACATCGGTCCATGATTTGCAAAAAACTAATTTGAAAAGTACACTGATATGTTTAAGATGTTCAGCCAGATATTAAAATGAAGAAAATTATATTATATCTCAGTGACTCTGACCACTTCCTAAGACATAGAGTCTACAAAGTCACATTTTAGAGGAACAAAATATGGGAAGAAATACAGTATGGTCAGGCAGGAACTTCACAGATCCTCAAATAATTGTGCATCTCTGAACACCAGTAAGGCGTGTACACAGCATAGACCAATGTTCCGCCATTACATAATGTCAACACTTATACGTTTTGCTGCTGTCTATTCTAGTGAAGCGATTTTACACTTAATTGTATATTTACTGTGTATACATGTTTTTCTGTATGTAGATCATGACATACTGTATTTATGTGTAAATACCTTTAAGAAAATTTTATTTACTCCAAAAGTGCGGCTGGAAAGGTCTAGAAAGTGAGTTCACCTCTCTATGTTTCTTTTCTATTCTGCCCAGCCATATAGTTTGTCACTCCAGAGCTGTTCCCCACTGTAAGGCCATGTCCCCCATATGGGCGAACTGCTGCAATTCCAATAGTGGCAGCGAGACCACAAGAGATCGCTAGCTACAACCCAGGAAGTGGGGGGGGAGGGGTGGGACAGAACATTTTGCCCCACCCCGCCTGATCACGCCCATAGAGAATGAATGGGCGCAGTAAAAATGAGGCGTATTTAACCCCATCCATTCATGAATATGACCGCAGTCAGGGGTGATTGCCCGCCACCACTAATGACCCAAAACGCAGCTGTGGGGACCCTAATCAAAAGCATGGCCACAATATCCTGAGAGAGATCGATATAGTGGGGACAAGCCCTAAAAAGTTCTCCTCATGTCTCTCATCAGAGAACTACAAACTCCAGCAGCCTCCAGAAGCGTGTTCCCAGCCAGGCCCTGGGTGAGAAGACCTCTCCACTACTAGTGCAACCTCTCACAAGGACTGCTCTCCTGTGCACTGGATTTGAGCCTCAGCACTTCTCAGCACCTTCCAGCAGCTGGTGTTTGTAATTTAGACCTTAAGTTTGGACCCCATCCCTGCCTTGGGTGATGGTATATGTAAATACTCCCCATAGTAAAAGTTATCCCCCTAACCAGACTGCGTGGACATTGCTTTATTGCTCAAATATTTGAATGACAGTATGCCTGGGCTTAGGGCTTAAAAAGGACTTGGCTGCTCGGGTAATTACCCCGGGCAATGCTACACTGTCACTGGGATATTCCTTACCAAGCTACGGGTTTCCCTAAAAAGAAATGAGAAGAGAAGCTGTACAGGCATGACCATCACAGACACGAGCATCCCGATGAAAATACTTTCCCATGTGACCAGAGACTGCAGTCCTACGACGGAGCTGAAATTAAAAGAGTAATTTCTCATTATTGTTCAGTTACTGCAAAACATGATTTTTTTTTAATCTACATACTGGCACCGATTCCAACTCCGGATGTCCCAATATTTCAGGTTAAAGTATATGTGGATAAGGTTAGGGTAAGGAGCTTAAAATTTTGAGTTGGGGTTTTAAGTTATGGGTTACATTCTAGGTAGAACCAGAATTCCTGGGTGCCATATCCTTGCAGTGGCCTATAAAAAGGGTTGCAGTAAAGATATAATGCCCCCCTAGCAGGTTGGCAATGACCCGTGTTCGCACTAACCTTTCCTCTTTAATCCCGATGGCTCCATACCACAATGAGCAGATTGTCATGTACAGATGAAGTGCCAGGGCACAACATGTGACTCGTTGAACACGTGTAAACCGGCTACGTGCAGGGCGCCACCACACGGACAGCCAGAGGTGCCAGTCTGTTATTCCAAGAAATACCTGCTGGGGAAACACCTGGGAGAAGCTGCCCAACTCCTGAGGACCTGAAACAATGAGGAACATTAAATGTTCAGGACTGTAGTACAGTCAACACTTTCCATTATTTTCAGGGTCTTTTGACACCCTCTGCCCACTTATCCTTGGCCAAGATATACGTGTTTATGGTGGCAGGATTTCTACAATTGCTCTTATAACCTTTCTTTACAGCAATGTTGTGTAGAAGCCCAATATACACTCGTACCTTGGAAAAAGATGAAGATATTTAGCCACATAGGGGGCAAAAGGTTCCATCAATGTCAACCAAGCAACATGATGTTGGGCACCAAGGCACCAACAATGGATGACTTTTGTGATGTGCTATAAGGTAGAGTTAGAATAGCGTGTACCCACCATGAATCTATTCCAACGAGGCTGGTGGTGCAGTAATGAAATCTGTCCATGGTGCACAGAAGTCTCAGATACAAAGTAAGTTTCTAGAGCAAAGTGTTGCCAAACTTGGGTCCGCAGCATTTAATAAAGTGCTCGTCGACACAACTCACATGTAGCCAGGATTTCTTTCTCTACTCTTCCTCCATTCCGCTCATTCTCTACAGAGAGCCAGTCATTCACCAGGAAGAAGTAAAGGAAATCCGTCTGCTTGTCCCATACAGCCACATATTGCAGGAACCACGATGGATCCAAACCTAGATGAACAACAACACACTAAGATCCTTTCTAATCTGGTTGATTGTTGTGTCATATAATGTACCCAATAAATGATATTATGGATAGTTGTAACCTTAAAGCGGACCTACCACCTGTTAGGTCACTCTGCAGTATCAACCCAAACCGTTTTCTGACAGCAGGACGGGTGTCTTTTTAGAGACAGCCCCTCCCACTGTGTTACGTCTTGCCTAGGCAGGACTTAACAAGCTGCAGGGGTTACTAGGAATTCTCTCCCATAAACCCCTGTGTCTCACACATGTGATATCAGCATCAAGTCTGTGAGACTTTGTGAAGGGGGGAGAGAGAAGCCTTTCTTCATACAGCTAGATGGATCCAGCCGAGTGCCCCCCCCCCTTCTCCCCCACACGGAGCTGCAGAGGAGTCTATGTCTTTGTAGGAGTGCGGGGGAGAAGGGGGGGCACTTGGCTGGAAATGGCTTCTCTGCCCTTATTCAACATGCTGCCACCATCAGATAAAACATGAAGAAGGTAAGTAAGTTTTATTTGTTTTTGTGTAGCAGTTTTCCAGGAACTGAACTGCTGACAGGTAAGTTATGTGCCTATTTCATGTATGTGTGTTTTGTTTTTTTTAGTTTAAACCCGCTTTAAGTGCTGTGTGTTGTAAAGTTATTTACAAATGTAGATTTAAAAGAATTACACAGATTATATATATCCGGTCAAATACATACACACTGAACAAAAATATAAACACAACACTTTTGGTTTTGCTCCTATTTTGCATGAGCTGAAAGATCTCAAACCTGGAGAGAGAAAACTATCCTGGCTCTCAGTAGTGCCTCCTCTCTGCTGAAACATGCTGTATACCAGTATTTACTCAGGTTGAGGGGCAGCATTGAGAGCTGGAGCAAGTCTCTGTAATTTTCCGGCTCCAAGCCAAACCATGCCAGTTTGAAATGGCAGTATTTGTGTACGTTTGACAGCTACTGTACCAGTGTTGTCATGCCACACGCGGATCTTCCAGATCTCTCCCAGGTTGGTGTCTGTTTCAACCTGGAACATATCAATGTTTCCTCTGGTCAAGCCTCCCCTGCTGTTCAGGTGCCGGGCTCCACTCTTATTCACCCCATACAGGCAGATGCCAACATGGGCGGTGGTGCCTGAAAGATAACCAACAAAAGGATTAAAATATCAGAAATAGATTTACATTCAAATAATATTTCTTACAAATGCTCCAATCTGACACCAGCCAAACATCCTCCATACAGAATGAATAGGTCCTCGCACCTCTATGCCATGAACCAGTACTGAGCAAAACCCCCTATAGCACACATACCATGGTACATGTGTTTACAAAACAAGGGTCAGGTATGATTTCTAGTCCACTGCCCTCCATTGGTGGCCTATATATAAAAAATAAGCTATCTTAATGGAAACCAATGCACCTCAATAGCCTAAAAAAGTGAATGAAGATTAACTTTGGGGAAAATAAATGTCTGCAAAGGTCCCACTAAAGAACTGCAAGAAAGCCACAAAGTAGACCTACAGCAAGCCATACACGTGTCGGATTCCATGGCCAATTGATCACTCACCCGATCGATTCCGGCGATTCTGCCGGGAATCGCAGGTGTGATCAATCGGCCAATTAAGAGTATCCATCGCTGCATACCACGATTCTGTGTCCGATTGTCCACCTCACAAATGGCAACTCCCCCTGATCTGGGCAGAATCAATCTGATGGAACCAACATGTTGGTTCTCTGTCGGATCCGATTCTGGGCCCCTGAACGATCGGACCTGATCGATTGGACAAGGTGGGCTGCATGCGATTCCGGCACGATCGTTTGGCGTGCACGCGTCCGGAATCGATCGTGCCGGAATCCGGTGGGAATCCGACACATGTATGGGGGCCTTACCATGCAGACCTCAGTCCCATACTGCCATTGGTCTATTTTGGTGTAATTGCTCAGTAACTGTAATTTTGCATTAAGACGAATGTGATAAATTTTCCCTTAGAAAACCATTACAAACACCCCCAGTGGTCATGATATTGCACCCTGAGTTAACCCATGGATGCCTGGCAAAAGAAGATGGAATCTCTCATAATTCCCGGGAACAGCAGGTAAGTATATATTTTTAAGGATTGTGGAGCGCGATGTCAACATCATACCAGCTCAGAGATACGTCAAAGTTTAATTTTACATATATTTTTTAGATTTTGAGTATACATCCGCTTCAATAAGAAGGGGGAAGCATAGGTACGTTTTATTCCTTATTTTCCATTCCCTGTATGAAACCAACACTTGACCCTTGTGATGGAAAGGGGGCCATACTGCACAGGTTTAAGTTTATCTTCCCTATTGGTTTTCAGTGTCAGACTAAATTCACTCTTGAAACTGTAGAAATAATCTGTGGAGTGGTAGCTTCTGTATACTGTATATTGGAAAGAATAACACACACCTGCCCCCCTTCTCCAGCCTGTCTTCACCAGCACCCAATATCTGAACTGGCCTTGTGGACCACAAAGGGGAATGGTTCCTACTCGAGACAAGTCCAGATGGTCCAGCTTGTGCGTTATCAGGACCAGCAGCAGATAGAGACAAAGTAGTACTGAGCAGCACAGCAGTGAAAATGTCCACCGGCGGGGAGACTGCAAACACAAAACACAATGCGATCAGCAGGGAAGAATGTACAGGAACCACAACAAAAGCAAAATGCCACCCTACATCCCTCATATACAGTTGAGACAACTTGTTTTACTAATTTCTGAACATTACCTCAATTCATTTTTAAATGACACAACTCAACTCAGTTGGTTCAACAAAAAGATTGCATAGAAATGTGAGGAAATTTAGTATCACTTAATTTAGGGGCTCAGAGAAATTGCTACAATATTAGGAGTGGCGAAATCTACAGTTTGGTACATCATCCTAAAAAAGAAAGCTCTGGTGAACAGGGGTGTAGCTAGAAATGACTGGGCCCCATAGCAAAATTGTTTATGCCCCTCCCATCCCAACCTGTCACTCCAATCCCTGCCCTTCCAGCAGTGATGGGCCCCCTTGTGAATATGGGCCCCATAGCACTGCTATGGCTACAGTAGTGGTTCCTACGCCACCGCTGGTGAACCCAGCAATGCATAAAGACCATGGTGCAAGACAACAGTGGTGGATAATTCCAGAATCATTTCCAAAACAGCCAACCAAGTGTCGGCGGCTTGATATCCAAGTCTACCATAAAGAGAAGACTGCATGAAAGTAAATACAGAAGGTGCAATATCCCACTGTGTAAATCTGTTTGTAGAATTCAGTAGCTCAAGCTCAAATTTACACACAACCTAAAAGGTAAGACTGGTCAATAAGTCCAGTCAAATATTTTTTTTCATTTGAAGAGAGCCTGCTTAATTTATGTCTGTAGTAATGGAGGGCATTAATCAAAAACATTAAAAGAAATATGGGTATAGGGGTAACTATTGCTAATACAGACCTGGAACAAATACCATATTTTTGTATAAGAGCAAAGTCTGCCTGTCAGACATCCGCAGCTCCCCCTCATCCCCTCTCCCTTTCTCCCTCCTCGATATGTGTAAGGAAGCAGACATGCTCACTAGAGGCTGTGGCCCCAGCATTTAAACACCTTCACTTTTACATATAAAAAGTTACATTTTTGGATTGCCAAAATTCTTTTTGTTTATATTGTTAAATATATATACTTTATATATATACTTATGTATATATACTTTATTAATATAGACTGCAATATATTAGCAACGATCCCGATTTACTATATATATATATATTGATATATATATATAGTAAATCGGGATCGTTGCAAATATATTGCAGTCTATATTAATATGTCAAAATTATTAATGTCTAACTGATTTAATATGTATATTTAGATACTCATATCCTGTATATCTCCCTGAAGAAGCCCAGCAGGGCGAAACGCGTCGGAGATTGGAGAGGCATTTATGTCATATATCTACCTGTTACCAGATGCTTAATGACACCATTGTACTGCCATATTTTGGTTTTAACGTACTGTGAAAGTATCTCCACCAGGACCATCCAATTGTGGATGCTCCCTTCTGGATATATTTACTTCTTCACTTTTATTATGTATTAGTCCGATATTAATAAAGACTTTTTATTTAAATACAACCTTGAGGATTCTTTGTCGACCCATGTGCCCGCAATGCCACCTTTTTTAGAAATGAAATAGGCATGTTCCATTCTTTGCCTATGTGTTAGGGTTTATCTATTGCCATTATTACTCTGGCTAGGGCACACCCTAAAAATACCGTGACTCCACCCCACCTTAGCTTTATTTGTTAACTACTAAAAACTTTTATGGTTGTTGGAGACCTGGGGGTTGAAAGTCAGTTAGGCATATGTAAGGCCATGTGTCTACTGCTGTTTCCCTGAACTGGCCGAAAAAAGGAAGCGTGCCGGCATATTTGCTGGTGGATTTCCCACGACTTGCAGGCAGCTTGCCCATGTCATAAGCATTTGCATTAAAATTTGAATATTGAAATCAAATCTGATGTTTTTTACATTTTTATTTGGTGTGCATTGGAAGAGGGGTAGTCTTATACGGAGAGTATATCCTAAACCTTATTTTAACTGGAAAAGTTGGGGGTCATCTTATACGCCAGAAAATACTGTACATAAATGAGAGTAGAATTCATCTCTATTCTTGCTGTAGGTTAAAGTATTGAAGTGAAGGCATCAGCGGGTAAGTGCCTACCTACATTGGCAAAGCACTTTTAAGAGGGTAATTATACTCACAGGGGCTAACCATACGAGTTTGTACGGAGGAACAAACAGACTGGCTCCAAAGATGGTAAGGTGGCGAGTCCGACACACGGCTTGGTGGGGTAGGCTGGCATTGCTTGGGCTCATGCCATCTGTTCTCCATGTCAGGCTGGGCACATCGAAGTATTGGCAGAGGCTTGAGAAGAGGCTGACAGAGACGGAAACCGAGTTGACGGAGAGCAGACTTGTTATATTGATCTGGTACTCCTGCAAGGACCCACTGAAGCACCGGAATCCACAATGGAAAGACAACAGTATCAATAAAAATGTCTTTGTAGGGTTCAAGGTCATCACACTCAAATCAAAATATACTTATTTAGCTTTAACTTGTATCACTTTTTCCTTACCTGTGCTGCTAAGTTATGATTTGTGATTGAATTACCAGATAACCCCCCCCCCCCCCCCCCCCCCCCCCCCCCCCTCAGCAGCAACCGCATCATGCAGACTCTACCAAGGTCTCCTTTGCTTTCCACGTGGTGGTGGAGGAGACCTCAGGTGAGTGTGATGATTCATTATTTATACAATAAATAAACATTTTTGGACTTTTATCCTGTGTGCGGAACAATCTATGTAAATGCATTGGATGTGGCGAGGAGCGAAGACCATGGATTTGAGGTGGAGGTGGAATCCAGAATATTTTTGATAGCCACTCTATATCCATGGCTTTAATTCAAGTAAAGTGTCACCATGGTTGTATCTATAGATGTGCATTATTTATATTTTTCATGCAATATCAGCAGAACCAACCACAGAGACCAAGACAAACCACCTTCAACTTTTCAAGTCTCCAATGCTATTACTAGAAATATTAAGTAAGACTCTGTTTGTTTGTTGCTTTGGTATGTGGATGGAAGCTCCCCCCCCCCCCCCCCCCCCTGGTGTTGGACAGAGGGGGTGTTAGCGGTGTGGGATGGTAGTGTAGTGACACAAGAAAGGTCCACAAAACTGTTTATATTGTACTGTGTAAATACTGCTGTAAAGTGCTTTATTATAGTTGGTGTATATCCCTTTAAGGGCTACACTTGCTGTTTGTGCTGGAACTCTTTTGCAAGGACAGGGTTCATAGCTTTTTCCCACTGTTTTGGCTCTCTTCTCTTAATGTAACTATTCTGTTCTGCTCAGTTACAGGCCTTAAGCCAGCCACTTTCAGAGCTTATAAATATTAGTTACTCAGAACATTCTGGGCTTTTCTGATGACTGCAGCTTCCCTCAGTTGTGCCCCTGGGTGAGGAGAATCCCTGGGTGAGGAAACCTCCACTGACCTAGAGTGTGACACCCAGACTGGACTGCCTATTGTCTTCATTCTGGGAGAGCCTACAGCACCTCTGTCCACATATTCCAGCAGCTGGATGCCTTGGCAACGTTTGATCCCAAGTCTGGACCCCATCTCTGCCCTGTACATAGCCCCTACCAGCTGCGTGGACATGGGTTTATTTGGAGTAAGAGCCGGGCTTGGTGACTGGACAGAGGACATCCATCCGGAAGGACCTGGTCACGTAAGTTTCGCATTACACGGCTTCTGCAAGACACTACAGTAGTATTATCTGACCGGGAGAGTGGGGTGTTAGTGGTATCTGACCAGGGGAGTGGTGGTAGCGATGTCAGACGGAGGGGTGGTTGGGGTGTTGAACTGGGGGTACTGGTGGTGTCTTACCGGGGGGGGGGGG
>CM070042.1:51552661-51574134 GCA_036250615.1 Ptychadena robeensis
GACTCCCTGCTCCTGACACCCCTGCGCTAATCCAGGTTCTGTGGTGAAACATAACAGCTATGAAGCAAGGTTCTTCTTCTGCTTTGGCCTCCAATCATTGTAGCCATTGATGGTCAAAGACTGCAGACATATGGGAAATGTCAGTAACTGCAAACATAGTTTAGAGCAGGGGTGGGCAAACTAAGGCCCTGGGGGCGGATCCGGCCCATTTAGCTTTCTATTCCGGGCCTTTGTCACCTTGTTGAAAAGATGCTCCCCTCTGTTTGTTCTCTGCAATGAGTGCACATAATGCCTAGAGGTGTCAAAACATTGCCTTGGGGATGATTCAGTGATGTCATAACGCCACTGTGGGTGCATCCTCATGGCGTCTCTAGGAATTATCTCTGCTCATTGCAATGAATGAGCATTTCTTTGTAAGGAAATGTAAAAACATAAGTCTCTGTCAGACGTCGCCCATTACACATTACTGCCATCATTAGTAATGCCGGCGATGCATGGCACACATATGGGAGGTTTGCAATTACAGGCTTTTGGTCCGGCCCATGTGGCCAATGTGACCCATGAGTCAAATAGTTTGCCCACCCCTGATATAGAGGATCAAAGACTGCATATGATATATAGAAGATGGTTAGATATTGATGACATGGTTATGTTGTGCACTGAGATTTTAAGAAATTGGGGGACAGTACACCCCACATCAAAGTGTAGCTTATAAAAGGAGACAAGGCTCTACTAGAACATCTCCACATCTTTCCTCCTCAGAAAACTGACAAATAAGATACCTGTAGATGACATTTCTGGTGGCTCACCTGTACAGTTATACTCCAGTAGTGTATCCAACCACAAGATGGTGTGTTGAGGAAGCACTGAGCACTTTCCCCCAGTCGGCGGCTTATTCGGTATCAGGGTTATACTGCTTTCTCCCCACTTAGGTCCTCTTTGCTGTTTCACCCCCAAATATAATGTATAATACAGATTATGCTGCAGGACCCCTCTACGAATTACAAGCTCAGGATCACCCGATCCGGTGGTGGTTGTGTTCTTGTCCAGGGCTAAAGGGTGCCCAAGCGAGTCAACAGCACTCCAGGTAAACTGAAACACACAACAGACATCTATGTATATAATGCAGCACCAAGATTATTGTACCTACCACCTTATCACAGTTGCATACTATCTGAATCAGGCAATACTCACATATGACCACCCCATGCCCTCAATTGAGTTCTCCAAAATTAATCTAGTACTAGCTTAAAAATGTAAAACTGAATACAGTTTTTTATTCAAATAAAAAAATCTCACCAGGGTTTCATTGTGGCAAGCCTCACATTCACCAGACAAAATCAAAGGCCTATTATGGCTAACCATATAAGACAATGGTGAATGGCATGACACACATCGAATGAAGGCTGGCATCACATTGTTGGTGCGAAGCAAAATCTGCAGAGAGAAAGATGAGTGTTAATGTATGCCAATATGTCTGAATCTAAATGAATAATTCCTACCCCAAGCCAGGGCACCATGATTATAGGGATATCTGACTGGTTTGCCGCATCACAGGATGTGGTGCCTCGTGGGGTTGTAGCAGTGTGAGGTAAAACACAGTGCCTGATGTGATGGCAGCCATTTCGTCCAAACAATGACCTCTTCCCTCCCTTTTGGTGTATTTTTGTATTGGCTTTATTTAATGTAAGACAAATGATTCCTGTTCGAATTTGGTTAGGTCCCTGGCGATCCCCTCCGAGTAATGTCGATCGCACAGAGATTTACCCTGTTCGATCGGTCTTTGCTGGAGCGGGATCAATCGAAAGAAATGGTTGTCAGTTTCCACCCATGTGTGGGCCTTAAGTGTTTAGGTCCATCATTTATGCATTATCAATGTATAGCTTAGCAGAATTATTTGTGAATGAATATCATGACGAAACATAGGGCTCTTACGAGGGACAGTGAACCACATAGTTTTTGTAAATGGTTCAATAATTAATGCTTAAAATGTGGAAGGAGTAAATGATATAGAAGCATCTACCAAGCCCCCAGTTTTTGTCTGGGGGCTGGTACATACGGGTTGTGTGGCTCTTAAGTTTTAGACCGCATTGTTACTATCTTGTAGGTTTAATAAAGTTGTGAAAGTTTTTTAAATTTTTCAATTAATATTTTTTAGGGTATGCGCATCCAGAATCCAGAACTAGTGTACAGTGCAAATATAGCCTTGTAGTACAGAGCAATTTATTCCAAACATAATATATAATGAAAAACGATCTTTCTTTCTTTTACTATGCATGATGTATGTGTTATAAAGGTGGCCATACACAGGTCGATTTCCCACACGATTCCTGGCCGATCGATCACCGGGCGCGTGCACGCCGATCGATCGGTGAGGAATCGAGTGCAGCCCACCTTGACCGATCGACCCCGCCCGATCGACATGGCCCCCAAATCGGATCGGCCAACCTGTTCTGTTTTCTGGTAACAGAATCGTCCAGGAATCGGTGGCCTAAGGTGGTAGGCACAGACTTGTATGGTCGATCGATCAACGCCTGTGGCTTCACCGGAATCGATCGGATGGTTGATCGATCGCTTGGGAATCGACACGTGTATGGCTAGCTTAAGACCTAGTGAAATCAGTAGAGGTACATTGGGTCTAACTAGAAAAGCCTGGCAGTTAAATCTTCTTTTCAGACTGGCTACTATGGAGTACTACAAGTGATCAATTGAGGAACCATCATCTTATTTAGCACACAGATAAATGAACTAACATGCAAATTTATCATTTTCACAGAATATCTAGGTATATTATAGCACTGTCATTATTATTGTATTTAAGTCATTTCTACTTACCATCTGCTGGGCTGTCGCTGAATGTCTTCCAGGCTTTCGTACAGTTAGGGTAAGAATGAAGGAGTTATTGGTACACGGTGCTCCCCAAGTGACTGAGATCCTTGGTAGGCCAGGCAAAGAAGGCAAGGGGCAGGGTGTACCCTTAAAATGCAGAAATTAGTAAATGGATTAAATCTTTACCTTTCTAAAGAACTTTATCAATCAAAAGTGCCTAAATTGAACACAACTACTACCATGTTTCCCCGATAATTAGAAATCCCCATCAAATAAGACACCCCCACCCACCCTTTTTGGAGAAAACTTTGAAATAAGCCACCCCCCCAAATAAAGACACCCACGATCCGTGCCCGAATCTCCCATTTGGTAACTGTGTGCCTCCACCAGGGCTGGCTGCAGTGCAGAGCAGAGCAGGAAGTGGCTGCAAAGGCCTGTGCCTCCGTGCCAGGAAGGACAATCTGCTGATCCCTGCCTTACAGTAATGGAGTCTGTTACCCGGCCGGTAGAACCCACAGAAAAGTGAGTCTGTGCCATCCATTGTCCCCTTCACTGAGGGAGCAGATTAAGACATCCCCCTGAAAAAAAGACCTGTCGCATATTTTGGGTTTTTAAAAATATAAGACAGTGTCTTATCATCTGGGAAACACGGTATTACATATTTTTTTCTAACAGTGGTAAACATACTGATACATCTTATCCAGTGAACCAAAATTTAGAACCAAAATTTTAGTTGTGACTTACAACCAAAGATTTGACTTGCAACCAGAATTGTGGTCAATGCTAAAACATGCTTCTGCTGGTGTGGTGGTATTCATGTGACCTGATCTCACTAATCAGTACAGCATGTCACAATGGACCATCTCACAAAAGGCTACAAGGTCAGATTCCTGATATTCTAATGGAAGGGACTCTCCTTCCCAACAATAACCACCTTCCATTACATCCTCTCTTCCTGAAAACCAAAGATGTCAACTTGAATGGCAATTACATATTTTTGTTTCTGCTCAGTCCATTATAACTTCTCGGTGAGAAAACCAGGAACATTATTGGTGTTTCTGGTAAATTACACATAATACACAATGCTTTTTTATCATAAAAAAGGTTAGGTAAGTGGTGCTTTGGAGGCACAGTATCCTCATTCATTCTTATGGGAAAAAATGCCTGGACTTACAACCAACTTGACTTACAACCAACCATTGGAAACCAATTGACTTTGTAAGTCAAGGGTACACTGTGTGTGATTAGTTTCCTTTTTTTTTAAGCAAACCTCTCACATTAGACTCGGTACACGTGTCAAGTATCAATTCAAACCTGATTTCCAAATGTATTAAATCATCAGATCTGAAGTGAATCTCATAAACTTTTGTAGTCAACCAAGAGATCAATCAATCAAGAGATCAAGAGATTTGTTTCCTGAATAAATTGGACATTGGATGTTGGTAACTATCTATTTTAACTATACAAGTTGTGTAGCAAAGTTATGCCTAAGGACCATGGTTATAATTTATAATAGTATTTGACTTTTTGGGTCCCTAACGGCGCTGCTTTATTTTTATACAGGAAGTGTCCTCAAATATTTATCTTTACTGATTGTATATAGGAACCCCCCTCGCTTTCTGGTGTCTTTGATTTGCTTCCCTGGCTATCTGGGTCCATCATGTTGGGGAGAGAGCCCTGTACTGTCCCGTGCCATCGTCTCCATTGGCTAATTTATACACAAAATTGGAATGCTGGCAACTGTCAGGTCTCAAACCTGTGATCAGCAGCATTCCGGGCGAAAGCCCTGCTCACTAGGCTGTTTGCACTCCTGGACTTTCCTTGCTTCTAAACTCATTCCTTTCCCTTGCTCCAGCCTTGCCTTGCTAATTGCCATGATCTCCTGTATCTGCTACTTCCTCTATTTATGCCTCCTGCACCAGGTCCTTGCTGATTATTGTGCTCTTGAGCTCTGATCTAGCTTCATCTCCTGTATTCTCTCTACTACTACCGAACTCCTGCTGTCGTCCCTGAAAGCCTACCAACCATTCTTCTGCCTTCTCCGTTTATCTACCGCTGCCGACCCGGACTGTCTCACTACTAAGCTTGCCGCCCGACTCGACTCTCTGCCTGTTATCCCACTACTACACCTCCTGCGGCCCTTGCCACTGGACTCCACCTTCCAGCCTGGTGTCCTCCTACTCAGGTGAGCCAGATAGGACACTTACAGCAACAGAATTATGTTTAAGATTTATTTTTGTACATAAAAACTGATCTTTTTCTTATCAATGATTTCATTTTACAGATTTTACTATTTATGTCCTGAAGAAGCCTTGTTTAGGGTGAAACATGTCAGCTTAGCTTTAATGTAAAAAATTTGATCATATATTGTAAAAAATAAATGTATTACTCAAAATCTAGAACTCAATTACTATGTAAAGAGTAGATCATGTACTGTGAAATTTATTTATCAATTCAATTGTATTTTGTAAATCTATCATGTTACATAAAGGTCTTTAACAAAAACTATATGACCTCTATAATGATTAGTGGACTATACAAATTTTATGGCAGCTGGGTATGCCAATTTAAGGTCCCCATATGAGGGTATTTTTTGTGTTGTGTGTATGAGCTATCAATCGCATTTGACTGAATTCCTTTCTCTATCTAATGTTGAGAATCATACACGTTTGTAGAGAGTTTTGGAATATTACCATAGTTACATTTGGTTTACAATTAGAAAATTGATCAGCAAATTATATACCGTATATACTCGAGTATAAGCCGACCCGAGTATAAGCCGAGGCACCTAACTTTATCTACAAAAAGTGGAAAAACTTATTGGCTCAAGTATAAGCCGAGGATGGGAAATGATAGTGGAGTTTTCTAAATGAGAAAAATTAAGAGAAAGCACCATTGCCCCTAGGAATGAATCAAACAGGTCACAACCTCAATAAATTTAAGAGAACACAGGATTATTATTATTAATTGAACTAGTAACCAGCCACCAGGTGGCAACGTGGAGTTTGTTGACATCGATCAGATGTAAGTAGGCAATCGCGGCGAGCTGAACGAAGATATGCAGTGAAGAGGGAAGCTGCCTGCCTGAAATTCAGCACAATAATTCAGCTTAGGTGAGTGGACAGTCGGCTGACTTGAATATAAGCCGAGGGGAGCATTTTCTGCCCATTTTTTTTGACTGAAAAACTCGGCTTATACACAAGTATATACGGTATGTCTTCTGTCCGGTTTAGATGTAACAATATATTTTTATTACAGTCTCTCAGTTATCTCACCTCATTCTCCAGTGGTTCCACCTTCCATTCATACTCCATATCTGTCTCCGTCTGTCCTTCATCCAGGTCGGGGTCATAAGACTGTGTTCCATCCAAAGCCATGTCAATGTCTGCTGGCCAAATTCGCTTTGATCCTCCATGTATATGAGCGACGAGAGAGCCATGTTTGACATGGAAAACTTGTGTGGCATTATTAGACAACGGTGTTCCTTCAAGAGTCACGGTGAACAACAAGCAGTAAATCCCAATGCTCAGTGTCCGTCCAGGAATGTACAGGAATGTTTTTGACGTGTCCAGTTTTAGGACAATTACGTCACCCCAGCAGTCTTTACCTTTATAGAGCTGCCACTGATATAATGCCTTGTATTTGGTGCATCCTCCAAGATTCACGGTGGCTTCAAAGTTACCACCAAAGGATTTGTATATGAATGTTGGAGGTTGTAATATCTGGACCTGGGGCGGTGAACATGCTAGTGACCTAACACTTACCATTGTCTGAGCATACACCTGACTCACCAGATTGTAAGCAGAAACACGAGTCACAAAATTGCCATCATGGTTGTAGCAGTATTCAGCTGAAGCCTCCACACTTGTTATATTTTTATCATCACCTTCAAATGTCCAAAGAAAACGTATGTCTGACCCATCAGAGACAATGGCAGAGAATTTGACACACTGATTGAGGAAAACTTCACTGCTGCTGCTCCTCAGGTAAAGATTAGTTATAGGTGACTGGACAGTCACTGATGATGTAAAGGAGGAGATACATGGCGGGTTACTAACATTGACAAGAACATGAAGGGTTCCAACCTTGAGACAGGTGAATTCAATTGATTGACCTGTAAGTGTATGCTCAGGTTGGCCAACTTGTTGGAAGGTCCATTGAATGTCAGTAGCATGTCCAGATTCCAATGTGGCGGTTAATTGCATTGATTGATTTACAGGCCAAGAAGATGGAAGACCTATCACTTTTAACCCTTTGACATGGTCGAGAACTTGAATACTATGGCTAGAATTGGCTCTGCTTACGTTATTATATGCTGTTGCAAAAACATTAAATGTACCAGAGTAAGGAACAATAAAGTGACCACATTTATCAGAGAAGGTCTGAGAGAGATTCAGCTGAGGAACCATCAATGTAAAAGTCACATTTGTACCATGGTGAACAGTAGGACAAAAGTTGACTTCTTGGCCGGTACAGACAATGTTTTTTTCTATGTTGACTGTAAATCCACTTACTGCATCTTGCACCAACAATAAAAGGGATGTATTGGCATTGGTTACAGAGTTCCAGGCCTGAAGCCATAGCCAATACTGCCCAGGTATTGGGAAGATAAGTGTCACGTTTTGAGCATGGTATGCCAATTCTTCGCCCATGCCAGACACTGTCCATCTCCATGCCAAATCTGTGCCTCCATCTACTGATCCACATAGCAAAATATTTTTGCGTGACAAAACCACTTGGGGATTAGTTGTGTCTTTAATGACTATGCTAAGGTTAGTCAACATTTCTTGGACAGTCAACACTGTGGTCACAGTGTTTGAACTCAAAGCATTGGACACAGTGACTGTAAGGTTCTTTAAACCCGGGTTAAGGAAATTTAAAGTCATAGACTGTTTATGATTTGTTGCCATTACCAATCCTTCCCCAATATGCCAACAATACTCCAGTTCACTACCAGATTTCACAAAAACAGTTACATTTACTGGAGTTCCAAGAGCAACAAAGCTACCAGACTTCTGAATATACGCACCTCCTATTCTTTCTAAGATTCTAATTTGAGTTTTGGCATATGCAATCCCCAATGCATTCTCTACCCAAACCTCTGCCAAAACGTCTCCCAATTTAGTTGGATGAAAAGAAACAGATGAATTGTTGCTTTCCCATTGCCCGGGCCACAGAACCCAGCGAAAGGTAAGGTTTGTGCCTTTGATGACCTGAGCTGTGAGAGTAAGGGACTCATTTAGACCGGCATAACCAACCAAATATGGTCCCCCTTGATATATGCTAACACCTTCCACTGGCTCCTGTACATCTACCATAATAAACGCTTCAGCAAACCCAACCAGATTTGTTGCATTGACTCTAACACTATAGGATCCGGGGGCATTAAATATATAGGAGATATTTGAAGGCCCCACCACATTAGGACATGACTTACACATTGACCAGTAATACTGCACACTATCCCCACTGGACAAGGATGTGAAAAATTGGATCATCTGCCTAGTCTCTGCCACTACATGATCGGCACTAAGACGCAATCCTTTGATTGGAGATTGCACATATACTGTTACAGAGGTTTTACTAAAGCTCACGTTGTTTTTGGCCTGGACACTGACAGTTATGTCACCCGATGCACGGAATGTATAGGAGACATTTTGGCCAAAGTCCACATGGGTTGCATCACCAAAATTCCAAAGGAAATCGGCAGTGGCATCGGAAATAGCAGTAAATATTACTTTGACATCGGCTGAAATGACTTCTCCGCCATTATGCCTTATAGTAACCAAAGTAATGGGCCTCTGAACAGTCACGGAACATTGCGTCTGGTACCGGCTGACTTTATTCCACACAGTCAATGTGACTTCATAGTGTCCTTCAAGCTTGTACGTCCAACGAATCTCTGGTGAAGAAGAATTGACAGGTAACATTCCAAGACCGAAATCCCATTGATACCAATAAAGATGTAGCGGATCTGGTGCCGGTTCCACTAAAGCTTGGAAAATGAGTAACTGGGACACATTAGCAGCTGAAGTGGATGTATTGATGGTAGCCACAACGATCTGATCTTCTACTGTAATGATTTCACTATATATAGTGCTACCTTTCTGCCCACTTACCACTAGCTTCAGCGTATAATTACCAGCAGCAACATAGCTATGCCACACCTCAGCTTTTCCAAGCTCCAGGATTGGTTGACTTCCATCACCAAAGTCCCACCAACATTTAAACAAGGCGAGTGGGCCTGTGAGGTCTGCAATAAGTTGGGTCTTCAAACGACTGGTCATAATATTGGGTCGCACATTATTGACTTGTATCATGTAAATCTGAACGATAGTGGAACTACTGATAGAGATCAAAGAGTTTCTAGCAACTGCTCTTACGGTAAAATTACCACAGTGGGTGTATGTATGGGTTACTGAAGACTTTGACTGGTTAGAGTAAGATATTCCATCGCCCATGTAGAAGTTCCACATAACATTTGTGCCTTTAGTTAAGGAACAGGTTATTGTAGTTTCTGCTCCCAATTCGGTTGGTCCGCTGCTGAACACTTCCAGGCCTTCAATTGTTTCATCGATGGTCACCAATATTGATTGTGTAATGGAGCTTTGTCCATTTGTTGCAGTGGCTGTGACATTATAGGTGCCGAGCGATTTGTAGACGTGTTGTATTTGCAAATCATCACTTCGGATAATGTCAGATTTATCTCCGAAATTCCAAGTGACAGTCACGCCGAAATGGGACGGCAGACAAATAACAGAAAACAATGCAGATTTCTGCACTTCAAGAGCAGACCGGTCTACATTCAAAATCAAGGTGGAGAGTGGATGGACGACCTGTAACTGTAAAGTCCTTGTGATCTCAACGCCACTGGTAGAAGCCATTGCAGTCACTTGATAGTTACCTATGATGGATTGAGATTATTATTAGCCATGAAATGTAATCTATAGAGCAGTGATGGCGAACTTTTAACCTCCCTAGCAGTTGAGATGAACCCAGTGTTCGGGGTCATCCCAACCACAGGGGAACCGGGCATCGAGTGTAGCTGATAAACCCGCAGAAAGCTGCATTCATAGACCTTCATGGTAATGGAGTAGCGCCGGCATTCCCGCCCACACAGCCGGTGTTCCTACCCACACAGCCGGCGTCATTAATGACACCGGCTGTGTGGACAGGGGCGGGGGGAGGCATGAAATTGGCAGGCAGTGTGCTTTGTTAAAAACGGTGCGGTTTGGGCAGAACGCTATGGACGAGTGCCCAAACTAAAACTCAAACCCCACTTGTTTATCTCAAAGTGCCGACATGGTAATTTAACATGAATTACGCTTACAACTCATATACACACACACGAAACATGTAAACACACACTCTTTCTTAAGATAGAATAGGAGAGGGTATGGGGCACTGTGTGCAATCAGAAGAGAACTGACAGCTTTGAGAGCCAATAGGCTGCAGTTCTCTCCTCTGTGCTTACTGACAGCTCGCGTGCCCACAGAGAGGGCTCAGAGTGCCAGCTCTGGCACATGTGCTTTAGGTTCGCCATCACTGCAGTAGTGCTTTTCTAATTTTTTATCTTCCCTCCACTGTCAAGAACAAAGAAATATTAGCTTTGTAAAATTTTCAGCAATGTTTTACCTTCCTTGGCATATACATGAAGTTCAGTATCATTCAACGTGACGAGGGGACCTTCAGAGTGCATATCATTGGAAGCACAAAAACTTCTGTTTAGTAATGGACTGCCATCCCCAAAGTCCCAGCTGTAAGAGAAAGTACAATACTGAAACAAATATGAAGTGCGGCAGGTACAAGGAGGATGTACGACGAGGTCCTAAAGCTAAGTATTAGGCAATACAAGAATTCATGATCTCCAGTATTACCTTATTGCGCTAACTGGCACTTGTACATGTGCATATTGTGAATGCAATGCATGGTAGTTCCGGGTACTGGTGAATATTCGTGATTACGAACACATAGCACTATATTCGAGATCTTCAAGAATTCTGGAAGTGCCAATATTCGCAATACAATTTTAGAATATTCATGATCAACACTAGTATCATGAAGTTTGTGAGTAGGGATGGCAAGTTCTCATTCTCTGCAAGACCTCTAGATTGTGAGGATGTTATTGTGCTTCGGACGAGCTGGCCCGATATTGAGCCGCAGCATTTCTGCAGCTGTCAGCCTGTCTGATACTTTGGATGGGGACAGAGTAATGGAAAATGAGCAGGGTTTTCCAACATGTTGGTTCTCTGTTTGAGTGAGTGGGATTGATTGATCCCTCTCGAAGAAGGGCTGAATGGCTTTTTTGGCAGATGTGTTCACGGTGCTCGATTGGGCTCAAACCTGTTAAAGAATTGAGCAGTGTATGCCCAGCTTAAGGCTATGTTCCCAATATTAAGGGTGCGCTACGTTAACACATTCACCTTGAACATGACACAATAGAGATGCATTTCTGTGTGATTTTTTCTTGGCCTTGGGCACCAGTGGACATTTCAGCATGACAATGACCCAAAACACCCAGTAAAAGTGGTGAAGAAATAGTTAGCAGACAACAACATTAACGTTTTAGAGTCCTGACTTGAATCTAATTGAGAATCTGTGGAGGGAGCTAAAGATCAGGGTGATAGAGAGGAGACCCTCCAACCTGAAAGATGTGAAGCTCATTGCTAAACATGAATGGGAAAAAATCCCTGTGGAGACATGCAAAGAGCTGGTCTGTGATTATAGGAAGCGTGTGATTGCTGGAATAGCCAATAAAGGCTTTTCTACTGATTATTGAGAAGGGTGTGAATAATTTTGGACATGACACTTTTTGCTCAACTGTAAATAAAAGCTGAAAAATGTTTTCACAAAAATGCCTCTTGTACATTGTCTTATTATCTTTTAGGAGACACCGGCGTCATTTCCCATCAAAAAATAACTTGTTGGTTGAATAAAAGTAACTTTAAGTCAGAATTTGCCAGGGGTGTGAATAATTATGGGCTCAACTGTAGGTTTCCATAGGGGTTAAGGACCCATTATTTTGTTTTCATGAACCCATCCAATCAGAAACGTGTTTGTTTAAAGCCTACCAGTACAGGATTATGGTAAAGTCACCTTATGGTCACGTCAGAAGATCTTTGCACTTGTATGCTGAATAATATTTGGGAAACCTCAGAGACGAGCAGCGTGGTGGAGGAAACAAGGAGCTCAGCTTCTGGCAACCATAAACCTCCTTCTACTTGTAGAACCTTCTCTTCTTCCTGGGAGCTGACAGGGTTCTGAGCACGCAGCTGAGAAAAGATACAGAGATCACATAATGATATATAGATATTACAGATATACAGTATACTGTATATACAGCATATGCCAGGCATGGAAAAGTTCATAATGTCTGGTTAATAAAGTTGGGCAGATAGGATCACCCTCCTTTTCTTCACCCAGAAGGTGGCAAGCTAGTGGCTTTGTAAGATTTGGCATCACATTTAGTGACGAGCGGCATAGGCAACATTCATATTCGCAGCATGCCGCAAATTTTCCGGAAAACATTCAGAAAATATTCGCATTCGGTAATATTCAGGGTTTTTTTTATTGCGAATATCGTCAGGTTTTTTTGCGAATTAGCGCATGCAATATATGTTTAACATGGCGCGAATTTGCGTGCGAATTTTCAAAAGTGCAGATTTTCACAATATTCCAAATATTTGCGTCACCCCAATATTCGATTTAAAAACTGTTGATGGTCGCAGGGAATGTTGCTAAGCTCTTGTTGCAGCCTTTCCATTCATCCACTTGCATTGAGAGGTATGTGTAATGGGAAAAAAATACAGAATATCCGGAATGATGAATATTCGGCAATTTCACGAATTTCCGAATTGCTGATATTCGCGAATTATATGCGGAATCCGAATATTCGCGATCATTACTAATCACTTTATCAGTCTACCCAGTGGCAACACTAGCACAGTGTGGGGGTGTAGTGTGGTGGTCATCACTCTCAGAGAAGTTGTGACACCAAATGCCAAACTTTCCAACCAGAGGGGTGGTCAGCAGGGGTAGAGGGTAGGCACATACTAATATTATGTAGGAAAGCAGGCCTGAGGGTAGTGAACAGAGGAAACACACACCGATGGCTTTTGACAAATAACTTTACTGGAATTAAGTTGGTATACAACTAGGTAACTTATGAATTTAAATGGCCTTAGCTTTACTAAATATATATACTATATAATACTTAAATATACTATTTTAAAAGTCCCAATTTGTCACTTGTGCCTTGGCCAATATATATATATATTATATAATATGAATGGGATGTTGAATGGGATGAATGGGATGTTGGCAGACATTTATGATGTTAACTTTACATAACTAGAGGTCACAAGTTACCTTTACTAATTATTATACTATTATAACATACTATATATATAAACGATGAGAAGTTAGTATGAACCTACTTTTAGTCGATAGACACCTGGAGTCCTGAAGGTCACCATGTAGCTTGTTCCTTTATATGAAAATCCTTCATGGCTGTCCATGGTCCATGTGAATGTGACAGATGACCCATGCGTCACATCTGCTGAGAATGTCTGAGAAAGAATAGCTGAATTAACATTTGGACAAATGTAAACCTGGTTTTACAACTACATTCCATTAGTCTTCGATATGGCAAAACAAGGAATATTTAGGAATCAGGTCATTAGTACTCACCCGTGTCTGATTTAACATAACATGATCTGGTCCATCAGAATGAATGCTGAGTCCTTGAATAGTGTGATAGGACTGGATTGGCATGGTGAGATTTATTGCACTGATCTCATTGGTCACCAAGACGGTCAATCTAGTTCTTTGTGGGCGGTCTAAGTTCAACCACATCCAGGCAAAGCCAACATTTAATGAAGGTTCGGTGCATAGGGGTATTTCTGAGGAAACCTCGGAAGGACATTTTTGGTGCAGTGCCGACTCTCCGCTTTGTGCCGCTGTTGACCACTGGACATGAGCTGGACTGGAGCTCTGAGCCATGATGACCACAAGGGTTGGATGCTGAGTGACTAAGTGCAGGCAGTAATTTTCCATCTCTGGATATATTATCTTCAAATCACTTACAGGATTCACAATAGTGACATCACAACTTGCTACGGTTGAACTTATCCCATTGCTTAGTGCAGCGCTGACTACATACGTCCCTTCTTCCTGAAAAGAGCTCAACAGTGGAGACACAACAAGGCTACGTGATTCTGATCCATAGATGACTCGAAGGTCACAGACCACGTCGTCAACCCAGACGGCAGAATCTAACTGGAAAGAATCCTCCAACCATCCTTTGTGCTTCATGATGGCGTAACTTTGTCGCCAGGGTGAATCTGAACTGGATCTGCAACGTAAGAAGGTCTCTTGGCTTCCAGTGTGCTGGATGGACAGTATATCATCTGGATACACAGAGTGAGACAGGTGGGACAACTGGACCTTCAAGAAAGGAATGATTGGACATTTTTAGATCCTTCTTGTTCAAAATGAAACTTTTTCTATAGATGATACCCAAGAGGCTAAAGAAATGAAAACATAATCTTACTTGTATATTCCGTTCCTTCGTGTTGGGACCGAGCTTCACCAGCACATCAGCAACTGGCGAATACGAAGGGGGGATCCCTGAGTATCGGGGTGGGTGTGGGTAATGAGGGGAGGTATAGGTGCTGCATGGACAGTTGAGTTTCAGACAGGTCTCACTCAGGGGGCACCACTGCCTCCCACTAGGGCAGTCACCAGTTGTGTTACATAGGGGCTGCGAATTGCAAGTAGCAAATGGAGACCAAAGAGCCACACAACCTACAAAAGAAAGGACATACATTCATTTACATTGTGTTGGACAGATATGATTTAGCAGTAAATCGATTATATTTATTGCAACAAGCAGCAAGGTGTAACTTCCGTGATACAAAAAAATATGTTGTAACTAGAAAAGGTCAAATTGTTTAGTGAAATTTTAACTAGTTGACTTATCCTCCTGGGCGTTACTCCCAAATCCAGTACAGGCGTCCGTGCTGGGATCAGGTACAATTGCTGGTTCTCCATAAGCCTGCTTTTGCTTTGCTGCAGGCTCACAGAATTCTTCTGGCCTCTAGTCCGTGGGTGAGGGGGAGGCGCCATAGACCTCCATGTTAATTGACTGATTGACGCCGGCTGTGTGTAGAGAGCCGGGAGGAGAGTGGGGAATCATGGAGTATGGGCGGATTTGCGCCAGATAAAAAATGGTGTGAAAGCCCGTAACGCCAGGGAGGTTAATGATTGAATTGCAAATTCATGAATAGTTATGAGCAGTTTAGGCAATATTCGTTTTCACAAAATATCATACATTTTTGCCAAATATTCACAATAAATTAATGAATTTGCAATCTTCAGTCATTATTACCTTCACTGCGCAAATCAGCACCTGGGTTCCCCATCCTGCGCACTGGCTAACAGCAGAGGGAAGAAACCTTTAGTGCCCCCCTCCTCCCCGATGCATGTGCAATAGCCGGTGACATGATGGCAAGTGTTTACTAGTGACATCTTGTGGCTGACGTTGATATTGCAGATTAAGTTGAGCTTAAAGCTAGCACACAATAAATAGCTGTACAAACAACACTTTATCATGTATACACTACTGTAAACGTTTTTATTGTTAAATGTATACAATTTATGTCACTTGTATAACTGCCAGGAAACATTAATATAATAACTATGAAAAGTTTGGTTAGGGGGGGTCAAATTGGAAATGTAAATAACTAATCCAAAAAAAAAAAAGGTTGGACTTCTAAGGGTGATGGAGATCTGGGGGATGAAAGCCAGAGTAGGCATTCATAAGGGTAAAATCTGACAGGAGAAATGCACTGATTGACTACTGGGGTTTAAGATGTGGGGATTCAAATGGTGTTGTACTGTGGGTGGATGGAGACAGTTAATCGGAGGATCAATCAAGAACAGGGAGGTCCATCTGCAGCAGAATCTTCCATGCAGGAAGCTGATGTAGAGGACAGTTAGGGAGACAGTGAGGAAGACCACCCTACATATAGGGTGAGTACCAAACACCATCTCTTGGTACTCATCTGAGGAGTTCACTAAAACAGTTATGTGCACCCCTGGGTAAGCATCCTCTGGACCCCTCAGAATGTGAGGGCAGAAGGTTAATGGGGTATCTGTAAGCATCCTTTGGCACCCTCAGAATGGAGAGGGTGCTAGTGGTAGGGGGGCCTGAAAAATTACATAGTATAAGGCTTTAAAATTTCTGATGGGGATATCTATTAAACCCCTCTATAGGCAAGTGCAGTCAAAACTTATATGAAAGAAGATCAGTTAGGAGGTTATGTAGTATACAGCATTACATTACCTGGTGGGATCAGGTGCTGTTCTGGACTACAAAATGGGCGCAGAATCTGAATGCGAGCCTGGAGATCATATGGTACAGGCCGAATCCCTAAATCCAAGGCAAGCAAAGATCCTGAATGGCTAAACCACAAGCTGGGAAAAACCATTACCTGTAATGGAATGAAAGAAGAGTGTGAATCCAAGAAAACAATATTGGTTTTATAAAGATGAACAAAGTAAAAATAATTGTAGTTCATGCTCTATGAGAAAAGAATAGAGATGGAAGTGTTTCCTTGTCCATTTGTTTCAGGACAAACAGATTTGAGGAGCCAGTAATAGTCTGGTTTACGACTAGTAAAGTAGTCTCACGGCCACTGTTCTAAACTAACTTAATTCAAGAACCTGGACATCTATGATACCTAGTGTCACAATATTGGGCAGTGACAGGTTCTCATTAAGGAGATATCAGTAAGGGCCCCCAAAACCATGTAAAATGAGGGACTTTCTAAACAATTAAATCTACCTGTGTTCAAGCGCAGAGGACCCTATACTACATATGTGTTGGTAGATCTAAAGGATATCTGACAGACAGATCTGAAGGTGTATGGCCAGCTGTACCCATTAGACTCATAGTTACTGAGAACAATATATCTATAATTCTCTCCTTATTGGGTCACTACTGGATGGGATCTAAAGGTGCTCATACACGCATAGATATGGGCTAGATCAATGGCCGTTCGCATAGACGGCCATCTATTTACTGTGTATCTAACGCGGCCACACCCTGTCTTCGTGTGGGATCAATCAAACCCATTTGAAGTCAGGGTTATTGGACATGACAGAAAATCACAGTCAATGTCCATTGCTTTGCATTTGTGCCCCGAGCTCAGCTGATATGGAGTTCGAAGGCTGATCCATCTCACGCGCATTGACCCGTGTATTAAGATCTTAAGGCAGCCTAAAGCTGGCCATACACCGTTAGATCTCTCTGTCAGATATCCTTTAGATCTACTAACAACTATGTAGTGCCGGGTCCTCTGCGACTGAACACAGGTAGACTTGATGGTTTAGAAAGTCCCTCATATTACATGGTTTTGGTAAAACAAAAGGAGATCTAAAGGAAATCTGACAGAGAAATCTAAAGGTGTATGGGGACCCTAAGATCTATGAACTTGGACATCCTAAAACCAGAGAACAATTAAGTTCAGTGACTTCTGCCAAGCTTTTTTCGACCCTTTGAATGTCGATGTATAGAGGTAGCCATACACAGCTCAATTTTTTTGTTTGATTCCCAAACGATGGAGGTGCGGGTTCGCAGTCATAGATCATTCAGGAATCAAGCGCTGCCCAGTTTTATTGTTTGATCAAAATGTCCAGCAAACAGGCATCTGTTGGTAAATCACTGTTCAATTGCCATTACTTTGGATGGAGACTGAGAGTCCCCATCCAAAGTATCGACCAGGGATTGATCCCCCAGGTGGCGCACAATGATCGTTTGGTGATTCTAACGTACAATGTTCACTGGGGGAATCGAGCCGTGTATGGCCCCCTCATCAGTGTAATAATAAAATAAAATGGTGTCCAGGCTTACCTCCACTTACACTTGACACTTACCTCCACATCGTTTTGTGGTTGGGTAGTTGAAAGAGACAATGTAGCATTCTCTGTGAATGCATCCCCGAATATCGGAACCCCTACCAGGTACACGGGAGCATCAGGGAGATGTACTAAAAAGATAAAACATGCGCATGCCGGATGATATTAGTTCCCTTCTACATCCATGGTGACAGCTATCTCTGTTATAATCCCATATTGCTTTAGGAAGGTAAAACCTTATCTAGTCAAAAGATAACTATACATCATTTTTCACTTTGATGGCCATTTTTTGTGTAATGCACAGTAAGGAGCAGGTGGCTGTTGTCCCCTTTAAGAATATTTACCAAGCCCCTCCCGAAAAGGGTCAGAAAGTAAAGACCTGATAAGACATGAGTAGCTGGACTTGATACCTGTACCCAGGCCTGGTTCCCTCTACTGAACATAAAAGCATGCGGGCAGCCAGTGAGCCTAATTCCACGCAGCTTTTTGGAAAGACCGGTTTACAGGACAGTGCAGTGTTACCCATGTGCCAATGTTCCAGCTGAGGTGACCCAATTGCCTCAGCCCTGCCAGACCACATGTGTGGACCCTGTCTGTGCCCGGTAGAGACTACATCTTCCCTAGTGCTGGACACGCAAGTAGCGGCTCTGCGTTACCATACTGCCCCTATCCCTAGAGGGGGTGGTTATGGACAATTTAGTCTGGGCCATGTAGTCAATGCCAAGAGGCAGGTTCCTCATGCACTTGTATGGGAAGCACTAATACGTGTGGTCTGTACTGTGCAATGCGCAAGCTCTTTTAAATTTAAGAACCCATTGTGGCCCACTAGTCACAAAGTTGCCCTGAAATATTATTAGTAATAACGAAAACTGACCTCCAGCTCGACATTCACATATTGAAGGTGCTTTCTCTAGGCAGGAGCTCCTCTGAGAAACCTCCCCGGGTGTCAATGGCAGGCGCAGGCAATCCTCCTGTCTGTCCTGAACACTTGAGGCCGGCACAGCCGTCTGAGATATGTTCACCCATACTGGAGAGTTACTAAGAGAGAAGCAGAGAGATGTCACCATTAGTGTTGAGCGTGAATATTCGAATTGCGAATATATTAGCCGAATATTGGCAATTCCAGAATTCACAAATTTCGCCGGCAGATAGTCACAATTTAGAATATTCGTGATTTTCGCCATTGAAATGCTTATGGGCATGGATTGCGAATATATAAATAGCATGTGACCACTCATTTTGAAGGTAATTGCGAGGCGATTACAATTGCAAATCTAGTTTCGCAATTGTGGAAATTCGCGGATATAGAATCTAATATAAGTAGAATTATTCGCGAAATATCCCGACTTTGAATATTGCCTATGCCGTTCATCACTAGTCACCATACCGTTAGTAGGAACCAGTGGAAAAACCAACATTCATTTACTTTGATGAAGACAGATCTGAGACCTGGAAAGTAACACCCAGATCAAGCAACACCGATCATAGCCAGTTTTTTTTTTTTTAAGGAAACCCTCGATGGTCGAGCTAATTGTATACAGTGGACTCTTGACTTAGATACTTAATTGCTTCCCAGGGGTTGATTGACAGTCAAGACTATGGTTATAGTTATAGACTGGTTATTATTAAGAAGGAGATTCCCCTATAACAGGGGTGGGCAAACTAAGGCCCGGGGGCCGGATCTGGCCTGTTAAGCTTTCTTTCCAGCCCTTTGTCACCTTTAAAGATGGTCCCCTCCGCTTGTTCACTGCCTTGGGGACGATGCAGTGGTGTGATCATGACCCTTTGGGCGCATCCTCATGGCCACAACAGGCAGTCTCTAGGAATTATCTCTGCTCATTGCAATGAATGAGAATGCATGGAATTGGTACACCCACGACGAGTCGGCCATTACAGGCTCTTGGTCCGGCCCCCTTATTAAATTTAAGTAGCCAATGTGGCCCGCGAGGCAAAAAGTTTGCCCACCCTTATCCTATAAGAACATCAGGAATCTGTCCTTGTAGCCTTTTGCAGATTGGTGAGATGGTACATATGACGTGCTTTTTATTTACAGCAGGTCACATATTTGCCCCCCCACAAGAAACATGTTTTGGCCTCGACCATAATTCTAGTTGCAATCAAATCTTTGGTTGTTGTTAAAACTAGAATTTTGGTTGAAACTCAAGTTGGTCTTAAGTCAAGTTGATTGTAAGTCAAGGATCCACTGTTGTCTATTTCTGTAGGGTAAAAAGGTGCCCATACAAGTATAGATGGGCGCATGATCAATGACCTGTTTAAGTGCAGGGTGGTAATGCCACGATGAAGTCACCGCGCAGTGCCCGAGCGCTCGTCAATTTGATGGAAATCGAGGCATGCCACTTTAGGTGCTCAATTTTGGTCCAATGAGAATGAGATTCGAACAGGATTTACGGACATGTCCTGTTCAAACAGCCTGTTTTCAACCAGGGAAATCAGGGGTGGGCGCAGGCAATGGCTGCAAGCATGCACAGCTTAAATCCAGCCCTCATCTTTACGTATGAGAACCCTAATTGTCAAAAAGTTGTGAGGTGTGACAGACATGTGAAAGTGGTCCATATGCGGCAGTGAAGGGGTCTGCTGGTGTGTATCCACCTAGATACACCTGCTAGACCCTAACAAGATGGCCGGGTGTGTCTCCACAAAAGGATCTGGGGCCACCCAGTCAGGGCTCCTAGATGAGGTTGGAGACAGTGCTGCTGGGTGTGTGTGGCCCCATGCTGATGGCTGCTAGGAGGCAGGCCATTAAGGGTTCCTAAAGGAAGAAACTGTTGTTTGATCAGTGCCAAGCAAGGAGGCTTGGCATTTTTGAGTGACTTTGTTTCATTTGAATGTCTATGAACCCCTGCGAGGGTAACCCTTTATTTGGACTGTGTGCTCAAATAAACATGGGCAGGAGCCCTAAAGAGGATAACAATCTTGTGGATTGATGTGTTTGGAGCACCGTTTGAGCTGATTCCCCACAGAGGGTAAACAGATATTATATAGAAGACAGCAGAAGATACTGCATATTAGGGTATAATAGGGAATAATTCGTAATACTGATTATTACAAATGATAACAGAATTGGGGTGGCCCCCCTTTTTGTAAATCATTGTTAGTGTACAGGGTAGTTATGTAGGAGGTGACATGGGGTGGAGGATCCAAATGATGTCAATTAGGCTAAGGCTCAATTCTTCTATTACTCAGGTAACACCTACCAATGAACCTGCTTTCATCATGCATGCCAAAGGATTCTCAGAGCACTATGGCAAAACAAAGATTGCCAATGAGAAACCTGTACCAGAAACTACATGTGAGGTGAAAGTTAACCTTTAATTTACCTTCGAAAGGTCTCCTGGATGAATTTGAGTTGGTCAAAAGAGGTTATGTATACAAGGTCCCCTCCAGGTATCGATCTGCAGCGACTACGAGCATCTGGCAGCGATTCCTTCACTTGATTTACCCAATAGCAGTGCAGATTTTCATGAAAAACCCTACCACCCCGCGGACAAGAGGAATCATCTGTAACAAAGTTTTAGAGTTACATGGTAAACTTACTCTATTCATTTGGAAAATTCCCACTTGAAGTGGGCAAAGTCTTATAAATCTTTTCAGTCAAACAGAAATATATAAATATAGGAAATAATCAAGTCATAGACCATTTGCTGACTCCCTTAAGCCCCCCATACACCTTAAGATCGATCCATACAATCTCCATTAGATCTACC